>JBBPQL010001259.1:0-11401 GCA_038092515.1 Boletus subparvulus | reverse complement strand
TGCCCAGGACTGTGTAGTTATGGTAGATAAAGTTTAGAACTCTAACGAAAAGATACCTGACAGTCAACAGATATAGAACGATCAAAGAACATATTACCAAAAAGGGATACCGACGTGAGACCGACCGATCTATCATGGGAAAACGAAGTCCAGACTCGGACTACATGCAGAATGGACCAGTCGGGTTCGGTCTAGCATGGGAAACCTATCTAGAAAGCCTCGGAAACTTTGGTTACCAACCTAGAGCTGTATAGTGCTCTACATCACGTCAGTCCAACTAGTGGTCTAGTGATTGCAGCAAAACTCTGAATAAAAATCCAAAGCACGCCACAGGTCCCTAAGAATCCACAAACTTGCGTAAGATTCTCGCATTCTGGCCAATCCCTGATCTTCTGGATTTTAGCCTTGTGTGGAACCTGACCTTCGGAGGTGCACTTGTGACTGAGAATGGTGGCGTCCGGAGTGGCAAGGACAAATTTCTTAGCCGAAATGGTTGCATTAACGTTTTGGAGGCATTGGAGGATTCTGTGGACAACGGTGAGATGTTTCCAGATAAATAACCTGATGCCTGGGTTCTCCGGTATCATCTCGTATGAGCCGTCCGGTCTTTGGTACCGGGATGTCTTGGACTTCACTGGCAGGTCATCAATGAATGGCATGGTATGGTGGGGTATCTCATCCTGGAGAATGAATGCCATGTTGGCCTGGTAAATCTGGACAGTGTTAGTATGTCCCATCAGTAGAGTAGTAAGACAATGCAGTCCAAGCGGACTATTAAACGTAGTCATATCCCAGGAGTCCACGTGTAACATCATATCCAGCGAATAAGTCCATCATGCCATAGACTGCATACCTGCTGAACAATTCGGCTAGGTGCTCTATGAAGGGAGGGACCGAAGAATCCCAAATGGTGACAGCATTGAGGGGCTGAAGGTCGTGCACAAGCCGAAGTGTCTTACCGTCCTGTTTGAGCACCCAGAACCAGTGTGACTGGTAAGCTGCAGCGGACAGTTCGTACACACCAGAGGCGATATGGTCTTTGATATCTGTATGGCTTGATCCCAGGACGACGGTGGGATAGGAATGTTTCAGAGTATCCATGGTGTATGGGGGACAGTAGGTAGCTTGACCGGTGGGAAGTACCAATCGTCTAATTGGCCACGCTCGGTAGCGGTCCATGCAAAAGCAGTCTCATGATTGAGAACCATCCATCGGACTAGCTTGACCTCTTTGGGCCAGAGGCGATTGGGCCGGGTCAAGGTCAAGCACATCGGTGCGTTCCTGTGTGAATCTTTGTCTGGGGGGTTAGTCGGTAAGGGTATATGTAAGACCAGCCAGAGGATTGTCAGGTAACCAGCGGAGCACACGGTACTCCTCCTCGAGAGGAGCCAGACCGGCCGGACCTTTTTGCCTATGGGCTTGTAAGCGAGTGAGTGAGAAGTAAAATCAAAGGAATAGGTATTGAGAAGGGCAGAAACATGAGATGGAGAGAGAACCGATTGAGTAGAAGAGAGAAACGGATATGCCAAGGATGGCACATAGTGAGATAAGTTTGGAGCCGAGAGCGGCCCCTGGTCTATGATGCCGAAACGGACAAGGAAGCGGACTGTTACGCTTGACTCAGGTAGAGGCAAACATAGACTTGAAAAGACAAGGGACAAAGGTTTCTTGAAGGACATCTTCAAGAACAAAGGATGTCAGGGGCTTCCGCGACAACTCCTAGCAACAGTCGGTTGCTTAGGGAGTTCAAGGACAAAGGTTACAAGGGAGCACACACTCAGGAGTAGTGTGGAGACTCTGAGAGATCCTAGTGACAAGGGAGAATCAAGTAGATTAAAGTTGAAGAGAATACATGAGATATCGTTGGTTAAATAGGTGGGTACACGGCGCACAGACCAAGCAGTGTTCATAGTACTAAAGCTAAGATGAACATAAAAGGGAAGCTTGGCTGTGTGATAGATGGGAATAAGGCTGCGTTGAGGTAACACATGTGGGAAGGAGGACGTCCGTAATAGGAAAGCGGAAACAGGATAACAGAAACAGGATAACGGAACCATGCACAGCACGTAAAGGGAAGCTGCATTTAGGTGGAAGGTGTTCCGAAGGAATGGTAAGAAGTTGAGATAAGGGGAAGCAAGTCTGAGACAAGTGTCAAGTAAAAGAAAAGAAAAAATCGTAACATTACCCCCTCGCTAGACCTGAAACACTGGAGAAGGATAACGAATGAAGGGAGCTAGTCAGAAGTATGCATAAGATCCTACTGGGAATCTGGTCATGTTGGAGATAGCGACATCGTCATAGTCGAAATCTTCCCTTGGAGAAGGGGTCCGAGGAGGGGTCGGGACACAGGAACGACTACGGGAATGTCTGGAGCTTTCTGGGACCATCCTGCGAGGGCAAGGAGGAGGGATAGGGCGAGGGCGAGATGAGAATGAGGAGGAGGATGAGGAGGAGGGCTGTGAGGTTCAATGGTTAATTGGGCAGCAATGCTGTGGGTATCCTGGTCAATTGACCTTACATACAGGGCAAACGTACCACTGGCAGTTAGCACGGATATACCCGAGGTGGTGGCATTCAAAGCAAGTCTCATGGTAGCACAGATGGGTGCGAGGGAGAGGGGCGTCAATAGGAATCCTGTGTAGGGTGCCAGCGGTCTGGACCTCATGTCCAAGTTCAGCTTGTTGGATTGCCAATTCAATGGCAGCCATAAGGGGGGACGAAGAAGCGGAGGGGGATGTTTGCAGATTGGTTGCCGCAGTCATTTCATTGACATATCTTTCTACGTCAGTGGCGAAGTCAGGCATCTCGAGTTGGTAGAAGAGGGAGAATAAATCGTCCTGACTGGTCTGTTGAAAAGACGAAGGGTGTTGCAGTGACGGCCAATGCTGCTGGGGGATGAGGCGAGGTCAAGGAGGGTTCATAGTCGTTGATTCTGAAGATAAATTCATGTGATACTCCAGATCGGAGAGTTGTCATCTAGGTGGGATTCTAAAGTGCGATGGATGTGGGGAGAGAAAAGGAGGGAGTGCAAGGTGTCTTTTTCGTCTACTCCCATCATGCCGTTAAGAAGGCGGTGGGCATGAAGGGGAACGTCAACAGAGAGAATGGAAGAGGGTTCTATGGACAGGGTAGTCGAAGGTTCCATGTGATGAGAAAGAGGAGTAGGGTCGTTAGGGATATCTAAAGATCCCCAACCAGCGTTTGATCGGGTAGAGGAAGGAGAAGCAGGGTCAGAAGGAGAAGGTACACTTGGGGAGAGAGAGGACAGAGCAGAAATGGAGGACACATTGAGAGACATGTTTTGATGATTGTGGTTTAGTTAAGAGGAGGATGGGGAATGGAAGACAGAGGGGTGAAGCTTTTTATACGAGGTGAGGGCAGACTTGGCATGTTTCAGGTCCCGCTCAGGGACCCAAGAATCTTCTTTGGCTGAATACCCCTTCCATTGGATCGGGAAGGAGTGGGAAGACGGAGTTCTGCGGTGGCATATGATCTTCTTGATTTCATATTCCTCTTCTCCATTGATAAGGTCGGGAGGTGGCACAGGGAAGTTCCGGCCGTGGACCTTGTTTTCATGATAAGATGATAAGAGGAAAGCATGGAAGACTGGGTGGATCTTCCAGGTCTTTGATAGATGGAGTTGGTAAACGATGGGGAATAGGACTTTCGTGATAGTGAAGGGTCCTTCTTGTTTCGGGGTGAACTTGGGATTGATAATGAGATGTTTCAAGTTTCTGGCTTCAAGCCATACTTTGTCTCCTAGTTTGAACAGAGTAAAAGAGTGACGGGTTTGGGTAGCCACGACTTGTCAGGCTAGTTCATGGGCAGCTAAGGCCTCGTTGCGAGCAGTGGAGAGGGTCTTTAAACGGGTTTCTATGGCAGGGATAGCTGTATTGGAGATTACCGAAGGAAGGGCGCGGGGTTCATATCCCATCATGAGATAGAACGGGGATTGGTTTGTTATGGAATGCAGGCGGTGATTATGCGCAAATTCGGCATGGGAAATGTTTTCAGCCCATGATCCAGGGTTATTTCCGCAGAATATTCGGAGATATGTTTCGACTTCCTGATTTACTCATTCAGTTTCTCCATCAGACTGTGGGTGATAAGCAGTGGAGAGGGAAAGGTCGTATTTGAGGAGTTTCCCCAGTTCTCGAGTGAAGGAAGAGGCAAACTGAGGACCCCAGTCAGAAATGACTTTGTTGTAAAGGCCAAAGCAGAGGAAAACTTTGTGGAAGAAAAGGGAGGCGATCCCTTTGGCGGTGATGGTTTTCTTAGTAGGGCAGAGAATCACCCCCTTGGTAAGCCCATGGTCGACCACGACCAGGAGAGAGTCAAAGCCTGCGGAGATAGGGAGGTCCATGATCAAATCACAGGAGATCTGCTGAAAGGGGCGGGAAGCGGAGGATTTGATCGGGGAAAGCAGTGGGACGGTGGGGTGGGTATTGGTCTTGTTCTGTTGGCACTTAGCACAGAGGAGGCAAGGCCAGGCCACCAGAACTCGGTGGCAACAAGCTGGTGGGTTTTGAGGAAGCTGGGGTGGCTGGCGGATTCGTGATCATGACAGCATTCAAGGATGGTACGGCGAAGGGAGTCATCGGCAGGGATATAAACATGGCCCCTGTAGGTGAGGATTCCTGCGTCCACCTGCCAGTCAGCGAGGCAGGAGCAGAACGGGAGGGGAATATCCTCATGCATAGATTGAAGCGCCTGTAGGACAAGGGGGTCGCCGGCAGAAGCCGACTCGATGCGTTGGGACAAAGCGGTATCCATGAGGTTGACGAAGAGGGAAGGTGGGAGTAAAGTAACCCCGGCGTTGTCGTTGTCATCAGCGGGAAGAAGGTCAGGTTGGCAGGAGAGAGTGTCAGGTCCGGTGAGTAGTTTACCGGGGACATGGATCATTTTGAGATCGAAGTTGGCGAGGTCAATCAACCACCATGCTTGACGATGGTTGAGCGCTTGCGGTTGCCTGAGATAGGTGAGGTTCTTGTGATCCATAAATACCTGTACCGGGAAAGGGGAGCTGTGAAGGTAATGCTGCCACAATTTCAAGGCGCGGATGAAGGCAAGGAGTTCACGATCATAGATGTCATAGTTCCGTTCGGCAGGGGAGAATGACTGGGAGAGGTAGGAGCACAGGTGCCAGTCTCTATTGTGTTAGATTCAATCATTTTTGTATCTTGTATCTTGTTCACTCGGCCGCTCTACATTGTAGCGTATCTTGCAGTCTTATCTCTTATCTTGGCACATTCGTTCACTCATTACGTAATCATGTTGCGCTAGGACACGCGTTGCCTGGTCGACCTTTTTCCTCAGTGCTATCACACACTTCGTGTTTCACTGAGGTATGTCAACCAGTCCCATTATATCCTCTTATAATCGTCAAGGTACCAATATAGTGCTATCACACACTTCGTGTTTCGCTGAGTCTATAATCGTCTAGGTCATACAGGTTATGAGCCCCGGGTTCTGACCAGGCAGAACCCAAACCGATGACATCCAGACGCTAAGCGCTCATATAGATGATTGTGGACTTCATTAATGGGGAAATATGATCACATCTGCGAATTAACGGGCGCCGAGAACTACGCACAGTGGTGTCGTCAAGTGAAGTTAGCCCTCAAGGGGGAACGTCTATGGAACCACTGTAGCTCTGGCACTGACCCGAAAGATTTCGCTGAAGTCACTACCACTAAACCAGAACCAAAGGACCCAGCTGCCATTACAGATATGGAAAAGGAGAAAATTTTAGATTGGCTGGCAAAGGACGCACAAGCTAAGGCCCTTATCGATCGGAAGATATCGTCTGTCATTGCAAATCAATTGAATGAAAGTCAAACGGCGCGTGAACAATGGGAGATTCTCTCGAAGCGTTACTTGCGCACTGATCTATTGTCTCAATACGAGCTTAGAGCATGTGTCCGCTCGGAGAAGCTCAAAGACGCTGATGACGTGCCGCGGTACCTCGGAATCTTCGAAGATGCCCGTTGCCGTTTCATTCAGATGGGAGTCAGCTACTCCAATGATGAAGCAATCTTCGATTTATTACAGGGTCTTCCAGACAGTGTTGAGTGGCAGATCTTCAAAGAATTCATGCTGAATCACATGTCAACTTCCCTCGCAACCACACCAGCCTCTACCACTTCCCCAGCTCCCCTCACCTTTGACAACGTTGCCAAGCTGTTCACGGAAAAGGCAAACGCCATCATCGGGAGAAGGAAACTGGCAGGTCCAGGGTCCGAATATGCGAACATCGCAGTCGTACAAGGTGTTGGATCTAATATCAAAATCAATCCCGCTACGGGACTCCGTATGCACCGCAATAATCCTATGGGGGTGAAGTGCACGAATCCACTATGCACCAACCTCCCGAGGGCGGATAATCACGACCATGCCCATTGTTACTGGCCTGGCGGCGGCATGGAAAGCAAAGTGCCCGCCTGGATTCATAACAAAGGCAAGAAGCCAGAGACCGCTGCGGTAGCCATGACGACCCCCTCAAATCCACCTCCATCCACCTCCAATAATGTGCAGGCCAGTGAGTACCGACGTGAGCTGTCCTGTGCAGCGATCATCGAACTTTCCGACCCCACTCCATTCATCTCTACTTTACTCGACTCCGGGACCACATCACACATCATCACCAGTCGCAAGTACTTCATGGACTTTCGGATGGAGGACAACCCAGGCGTTCAGACAGCAAACCATGGAATGCTCTCTACCACCGGTAGGGGGACGTGCATCGCTGAACTCATCCTCGGCGGGGAGAAGTATCATGTCACACTACATGATTGTCTTCATGCACCTGGCGCACTTGTCAACCTCCTCTCGGTCGGACGGATGCTGGACAAGGGATGGGATTGCGAGTTCAAGGGTTCGTGTGATGGCATAGCACCTCACTGCCAACTCTCTTACAAGGGTGACCTCCTCGGTAGCCTGCCATTAACTGGGAACCTCTGCCATGTAGACCTAAGGTTCATCCATCCTACAGAACTCGCTTCACGCACTCCATTTGGACAGGAGATCTCAGCTATAGCAAAATCTGGAGCTACGCTGGACTTGTGGCATGCTCGGATGGGTCATCTGGGCGGAGATTATGTGAAACACCTTCCACTCGTTGTGACAGGTGTAACCATTGATCGCGCCAAGCCACTCTCACAGTGTGAGGCCTGTATCATGGCCAAACATCCTCGTAAACCGCACCCCCCATCCAAAACTCCCCGTGCAGACCATATGCTGGACTTGATCCATTCTGACCTTTGCGGTCCTTTCCCTGTCCGAACCCCACACGCCAAGCTCTACTTCATTGTCTTTCTTGATGATCACTCCCACCTCCTTAATGTTCAGCTACTCGCTACCAAGGATCAGGCTCTCGATGCATGGCATATCGTGAAGAATCTTTGGGAGAATCATACCGAGCGCAAGGTCAAGGCGTTCCGCTCTGACAACGGTGGGGAATTTCTTAGTGCGGAATTCACCAAAGCATTAGAGGAAGCGGGTATTCAATGCCAGCTAGCAGCTCCTTATGCCCATCAGCAAAACGGAAAGGCTGAATGTGCAATTCGGACTATCGAGGGTTGCTCCCTTGCCATGCTGGAAGCCACTGGTCTGCCTTTGACCCTATGGGGAGAGGCCGTGCTCACTGCCGCCTACCTGTGGAATAGAACAGAGTCGGTAGCTCTACCGCCCGGGACGACACCTTACGAGGTTGTGAACGGAAAGAAACCTGACTTATCGCACCTCCGTGTTTTCGGTGCCCGCTGCTGGGCTCGCATTCCCATAGAGCTGCAGAGTAAATTTGAACCCAAATCACGTCGAGCCATTTTCCTAGGCTATCCAGACGGCGTCAAAGGTTACCGTTTACGTGACTCCATCAGCAATGCCTTCTTCGTTGCGCGTGATGTAGTGTTTGATGAAGACCAGGTCGGCAGTGATGATGAGGATGAGGATGAGGAATCTAGCGGGACCTCACCTTCCCTTCCTCTGTCGACCTCAATCGCACCCATAGCGACAGTTACGGTGCCTGGAACACCAACTGTACCAGTTATCGCGCCAAGTCAACCCGACGCTCGTCAGTCTAAGCGTACCAAAAATATGACCGAAGCAGGCAAGGCCTACGCCGAAGAGCGCGCTGCAGCCAAAGTCCGTTTGGCGGAACTACGGGATAAACGCACACATGTGATTGTCAAGGGGGCATCAACACAGTCCGTCGACCCAGGAGGCTCATCGGAGGGGGTAACTGGTGTTGATGGTGCCGATAACGACAATGTCAACTCTCTGAGGACTATCGAATCAAATGATGCCATCTCCGATCTCACAGCAGACGTCGTCATTGGGAAGCAAGCTCATGTTATCAAGGAACAAGCCCACACTGCGATCAGGAGTGACAAGCACTGAGACCCCTCCTCACTTGACTACAATATGTCAATTCCACCAGCCACTTACGATGAGGCCATCCAACGTCCCGATCATGAGCAATGGCTCGCTGCGATGAACACCGAGTTACAAACAATGAAAGACATGAAGGTCTATGAGTTAACTGAGTTGCCTGAAGGTCGTAAAGCGATCGGTTGCCGTTGGGTCCTCGAGTTCAAGGATGACAACAAGGGGGGGCCGTCTACAAGGCACGTCTCGTTGCACAGGGCTTCTCTCAGGTCCCAGGAATCGACTACGGCGCTACCTTCGCCCCGGTTATAAAACCTGCCACCGTTCATCTACTTGCTGCACTCGGTTGTCAGAAGGATTGGGAAATAGATACCTTCAATGCCAAACGAGCCTTCCTGTGGGGTATACTCAAGGAAGAGATCTACATGCGTCAACCCAAGGGATTCGAACAAGGCGATTGGAGAAAACTTGTTTGGCTCATGTTACGCACCATCTACGGGCTCAAACAGTCAGCACTCGAGTGGTACGAGCAAGTCTGTATGGTAATGTCGGATCTTGGGTTTGTGCGCGCCGAATCAGACCATGCTCTTTTCTACTTTGACGGTGAAGATGATGTCACCGCGGGTATCACAGTCCCAACAGTCAATGCTACACCCACCAGAGTCCAATGTTTGATTGGATGGCATGTCGATGATGGCATGGGAGTCTCAAGCTCGTGCCCATTTCTAGAAAAGGTGAAGAAGAAGATTGCGGAGAGGTTTGGCATCAAGGATCTGGGACCGGTGTCGAAGTATCTCGGGGTACAGTTCAAAAGGGACAGGAAAGCTCGCCGATTGTGGATGCATCAAGGCGAGTACATCAGCTTTCTGCTCGAAGAATACGGACTATCCAATTGCAATCCTGTATATCTTCCGGCCGACCCCAAAACACCATTCGGAGACCCTACCATCTCCTACCCTGAGGTCATAAACCTTCGGTCCTCTTACCTCAAGTTGATCGGAGAGCTTATCTACCTTGCCGTGAACACGCGCCCAGACATCGCCTACATAGTCAACTCCCTCGCACAATTCAATGCTGACCCCTCGCCTCGCCATTTTGCGGCCAGGAAGCGAATTCTTCGTTACCTAGCAGGGACGCTCAACCACCGACTTCCGTATGGTGTCAAAACTGACAATGCCGAGCTTCATGCCTATGCCGATGTGAGCTGGGCAAACAAAGTCGGTTGTTGCTCTGTCTCAGGCTACGTTTGGTTTTATGCCGGTGGACTGATTTCGCATGTGTCCAAAAAGCAGGCAACCGTGGCATTATCCTCTACAGAGGCTGAGTACATGGCGGTCACTCATGTCATACAGGAGGGCCTCTGGTTGAAATCACTCTTCGCCGAACTCTCGATCCCATCCTCAACACCCATCAACATCTTCCTTGACAATACTGGGGCAATTGCACTTTCTGCGGCGGCAAAATTTCATCAATGCACCAAACACATTGACATTAGATATCATTTCGTACGCGAGCACGTCGACGACAGTATTTTTCGTTTGATTTGGTTACCCACATATAAAAACATTGCAGACATCCTTACCAAACCTTTACCCAGACCCATTTTCTCTAAGCTTTCCAGTGCTATCGGTTTGATGGCCTCCTGAAGGGGGTATGTTAGATTCAATCATTTTTGTATCTTGTATCTTGTTCACTTGGCCGCTCTACATTGTAGCGTATCTTGCAGTCTTATCTCTTATCTTGGCACATTCGTTCACTCATTACGTAATCACGTTGCGCTAGGACGCGCGTTGCCTGGTCAACCTTTTTCCTCAGCACTATCACACACTTCGTGTTTCGCTGAGGTATGTCGACCAGTCCCATTATATCCTCTTATTCTCATTGTACCTAGTCTATAATCGTCTAGGTACCAATACAGCGCTATCACACACTTCGTGTTTCGCTGAGTCTATAATCGTCTAGGTCGTACAGGTTATGAGCCCTGGGTTCTGACCAGGCAGAACCCAAACCGACGACATCCAGACGCTAAGCGCTCATATAGACGATCGTGGACTTCATTAATGGGGAAATATGATCACATCTGTGAATTAACGGGCGCCGAGAACTACGCACAGTGGCGTCGTCAAGTGACGTTAGCCCTCAAGGGGGAACATCTATGGAACCACTGTAGCTCTGGCACTGACCCGAAAGATTTCGCTGAAGTTGCTACCACTAAACCAGAACCAAAGGACCCAGCTGCCGTTACAGATATGGAAAAGGAGAAAATTTTAGACTGGCTGGCAAAGGACGCACAAGCTAAGGCCCTTATCGATCGGAAGATATCGTCTGTCATTGCAAATCAATTGAATGAAAGTCAAACGGCACGTGAACAATGGGAGATTCTCTCGAAGCGTTACTTGTGCACCGATCTATTGTCTCAATACGAGCTTAGAGCACGTGTCCGCTCGGAGAAGCTCAAAGACGCTGATGACGTGCCGCGGTACCTCGGAATCTTCGAAGATGCCCGTCGCCGTTTCATTCAGATGGAAGTCAGCTACTCCAATGATGAAGCAATCTTTGATCTATTACAGGGTCTTCCAGACGGCGTTGAGTGGCAGATCTTCAAAGAATTCACACTGAATCGCATGTCAACTTCCCTCGCAACCACACCAGCCTCTACCACTTCCCCAGCTCCCCTCACCTTCGACGATGTTGCCAAGCTGTTCACGGAAAAGGCAAACACCATCATCGGGAGAAGGAAACTGGCAGGTCCGGGGTTCGAATATGCGAACATCGCAGTCGTACAAGGCATTGGATCTAATATCAAAATCAATCCCGCTACGGGACTCCGTATGCACCACAATAATCCTATGGGGGTGAAGTGCACGAATCCACTATGCACCAACCTCCCGAGGGCGGATAATCACGACCATGCCCATTGTTACTGGCCTGGCGGCGGCATGGAAAGCAAAGCGCCCGCCTGGATTCATAACAAAGGCAAGAAGCCAGAGACCACTGCGGTAGCCATGACGACCCC
>JBBPQL010001258.1:0-11417 GCA_038092515.1 Boletus subparvulus | reverse complement strand
CGTGGTCTCTGTGATAGCGGAGGAGTGCATTGTGCCCTTCGTCTGTTGCTTCTGCGGCACCGACGCACGAACGGTCCTCGCACCCCAACTAATAAGGTCTCATTAACGAGGACACACAACGTAACTGACTCTCCCTCACGTTTCCGGCGCCGTGACTCAAATCAATGCAATAGTCCAACTCCCGTTCTTCGATCGTAATAAGGAGAGAGGGACAAGGAGCATCTTTCCTGCTCCCCGAAAAGAACACAACTGCGTCAGTCTTTAGTAAGGACTACCGGGACGCCATGCTTTACCCTGCTTACGGTATGTGCTGCCAGCCTGAGCCAAACCGCCCACGCTGATTTCCGAAATGTAGAGTGTTTCCCCGTTTCCAAGTGTCGGCTCGAGCTCGAAGGAAGCCTTGATTGAGAATTGGACCTTGATTGATGAATCCATGGGCCTAATCGTCATGAGCAACACCCAGCAGAAAGGAGTGAGAGACCTGTCACAGTATAATCTCATCTTCCCATTCAATGACGCTCTCGCTGGACAGAACCGTCTTTGTTTTGCTCCTTCTCTGTGTACCATCTAACTGGATAAGGACATAAAACCCGACGGGCATGCGTCTGAGGCAACTGACAGCATTCTCC
This sequence comes from Boletus subparvulus, assembly GCA_038092515.1. NCBI lineage: Eukaryota > Fungi > Basidiomycota > Agaricomycetes > Boletales > Boletaceae > Boletus > Boletus subparvulus. The sequence continues at coordinate 10,788 of JBBPQL010001258.1, read as the reverse complement.
ACTCGCATGTCTATAAGCGATTGTCATACTCCTGTCAGAATGGCAAAAGCCGTACGTACGTGTGATGACGATATGCCGAAGGTTATCAGACGTAGGGAGAGAGAACGTCTTGAGAAAGAGCGTTGACTTGTGCAAGTCATTGTGATCCTCGCTGCTCGGTTCATTACTGACGGAACCTAGTTAAACAATACTCCAAGCCGCCACAAGAGAGGAAGGACCCACATCTTTCTCCGAAGATAAACTGCATCTGAGAAACATTTGGAAGGAGTGAAGAATAGTTGCGATGAAATAAGTACTTACTGTCAGAATTGGAGTCGTATGTGAAATTATCTTCCAAGAATGCCCAAAAGCATCCTTCCTCCGTCATGTCCTCGTAAGGAAATTCGTCCTGGAGGCTTGATTAAATTGTGGATGGACAGCGGTGCAGGACGTCGAACCTTTTCAAGCATACTTAGTCATTGGTTGTCATGAGTGACGGCCATCGGAGCATTGGGATTCTTGTACCAACAAATTCAGTATGCTATGGCGTACGACATTTCACTACCAACCTTGTCCAGGAGGTAACGGTTGATGACGTCAGAAGGGTGAAAAGGCTGGAGAGTTGCTCAACCATCTGTTCGGTCACTTTAGTAATAGTACTTACTTGGGATAATGCCGGTACACGGCGGACCCCTACGCCCACATTTATATCTCTAAGAGTGCCGGGCTCCCATAACTTGAACACATATCTCGAAACCATCCGCCGCCAGAAGAAAATCAAGACGCCAACCAGGAAGCTCGCCAGCAATGACAATTCTGACCAGATACTTCTTGAATGCGGTACTAACTTCTTAACCACAGTATGCGTATCCCAACCCCTCACTTCGATCTTGAAGCCTGATATGAGCACTGTTTGGTTCTCGTTGAGGGATTCCGTGAGACTCTTGCGGTAATCGCAGCTCGAGTTCCAATTATATCTCCCGGCATCATCTCGTTCCAGTAGGATCTGTCCAGTAGACTTAGCATCATGGAACGATGCAAGATACCAAGAACTCGTCTTATAAACCCCGGTGATCAGGTAGAGGGATTTGCAATCAGCGAACCGACACCAATCAAGCGCGAATTTCTCCGCCAGCTTACGGAACTCTTCCTCCCTGCTCTTATTGAGATTTTGGTGTACAGCACCTGATGGAAGGATAAGGATGGCACCTGACGTAGAAGATGATATGAATTTGCAAGACGCGCTTACGATACTCAGTCAGTATTGTAGCACATCTCCAAGTATTGTTATAAAACTACCTCTGGGTATGGATCAAGTTGTCGCCGTGAGATCCCTGGATGCCATGGCAAATTACGCGGCCAGAAGGGAATGCATTGGGAATGGGAGGGGCATCATTCAGGTTGAACTTGGCCAATCCAACTAGCCCGGTGAGATCGTTGCGTCTAGCTTGGTGAAGCTCGTGGTGTAAGGGAAAACATATATTGAACTGGACTTCGAACATGCCAACTTCGTTGACGTAGCCAACATCTCCGATCTGGAGACCATGTTCCTCGTAGGATGACGGAAGGCCAGGCATTGGTTCTGGAAACCGTAAAGGATACCCGAATGATTGTCGCAGATTTTTTGCGTATAGATTTTGGGGGGGCTCGTCCATATCATAGAACGATGTGGTTGGATGCAAAGCGTTTTGCCACCTTACCTAATTACTGCAACTCACCTTGCGACTTTGCGAGCTCATGGCAGACTTTATGCACGGACTCGATCCCGGCAAGCTCGTGCTAAGCGGCGCTGTACGCCCTTCTCTGCCCCCTGCCCCCATGTCCTCACGTTTCCCAGGTGTTGTCATTTATCCTCAGCCCATTCGCAGCGCCCACGTACAACCTGCCCTCGGAGCCCTCGTCCACGAGAGCAGCGACGCCGTCCAGTCGCTCAAGCTGGTACGCTGCCCGTTCCCTCTCATCTCACCCAACTCACGTGGAAAACAGTTCTCGGGCCTCTTGTCGGCGTCGATCCTCTTTGATCTCGTCTGGGTGTTCATCAACGACCAAATCGGCCTTGCCAAGTGCCTCCTCTGGTTACTCCAGGCGCGTGCACACACGCAGTGTCACGCACACGTCGTCGCGCGCGCTGACACCCCGCCTAGTTCCCCACTGCAGCGACGTTCTTGGCGACGCTCCGCCAGCGAGGCTCCGACCGGCGAATTTCCTTCTCCATACGTGCGTGCGCGTGCTGACGCCGCAGCAGTCTGCTCCATGCCCGACTGATGGCCTTGCCTTATCGAGGGGAACTTTCGGAGGCGTTCTGAAATTGTATCAGGACACCCCGATGTTATTTTCCCTCACGTTGTCGCCACGGACTACAAACTGGATAATCAGTTTATCCAGTCGCGCAAAGCACCGCTGCACCTCGCACCACCGGCACGAGAGATATTCGATATCTGTGTCCATGTCGAGAGTTTTCCAGATGTCCTTGAAGTAGTCCGGAGTAAAGAGTTCGAGAGGGAACCCCCAAGTGCGTACCGAAGCTGCTTTGTAGGCCCACGGGTAGTGCGTGGAATGGTAAGAAGGAGTATGACCAACAGGTCACCCTGACTCCCTCTGCCGACTGAGGGTGTATGCGGGCGCACGGGCTGGGCGGTCCATTAGGACAAACATCAACCAAGAGGGTTCGGATAGGACTGGCTCGGCAGGGATAGGGTTACCATTGTCTCGAAATTCGCGTAGACTAGCACCACAACTCTCGAATACGAAAGTATCATTCGTGGCTCTGAATCATTGATATAAGTAGATGGGATATCAATCAGAAGTCACCGAGCAAGGTCAAGCAACTCGTTGCCCATCAATCTCTTACCAGCAAGTTCAATCATGCGTGTTCTGTGCGAGATCGGGCGTTCAGGTTACCTCAGGCTGAAGAGGCAGGTTGTCGCCGTCTAGGCGCGTTGGTTTGCTAGAGTTACTACTACTAGTGGCTGCGTGTTTGCTTACATGGATCTAAGCGAGAAATCAAGGTGTTTGAGTCCTTGCGAGACATGTAACGGCCGAATCTTCATCCGCCTCTAGATTCTGCAGGGACTTTTGGAGCCCGGAAAATAAATGTCTGTGCAATCTCGCTGCCAGTGAGTCTTGCAAGAGGAAGAGAGAAAAGACTTGGATAGGGCAAGCATGATCATGGCCAGGAGGATGTAAGCGACCCGACCGCCGCGCGTAGCAGTTACACCAAAAGGTAGAATACCGAATGGTTATCATTCGGTATCACGGACAGTACATGTACTAGGGACCTAGGTAAGCCAGTGTGTTTACAGAGGATAGTCAGAGAGGAAAATTCATTCGCTGCGGCTCTCCAGGGGACAAAAACAGCCAGTCCCGGAGGACAATAGGGATATCTCGAGGTTCGGTTCATAGACAGTCCAATTGGGGAGGACTGAACAAGTCGGGATACGACAGAGCCTTCAAGTTGGAGGTTAGAGTGACGAACGTGACAGTGGGTATCTTAAATGGTACCGTTCAAGCACGATTGGTTCCCCCCTTTCCTCGACAGACAACAGCTGATCGTCAGTCATTCTCGGCTTCCATCCGAAAACCTGCTTGAATTGTTCCGACGGCCAATTCACCAGGTACATTACATCATACTATGCCACAGGGGGACACAACCAATGTTATGCACGCTACATAGGCCAAGTCAACTTCTGGATTCTTCCCCACGGAGGTACTCGACCTCTTCGAGGTCCTCCATCGCCCCGAGTTCGTTGTACCGAGAGGACAGATCAACTGCAAGGTTGTTCAATACATTGCACGATCGGGGTGTCCTTTCGGGTGAAGGTGCAGTGCTTCTCGCCGAATGATAATAGCCTCGTCGAGGTCCTCCATCGCCCCGAGCTCGTTGGGCCAAGAAGACTGCATGGTTGTTCAAAGACATTGCACGATCGGGATGTCCTTGCGGTCGAAGGTACAGTGCTTCTTGCCCAAGGACAATGGCCTCGTCAAGGGCCTCCACTGCCCCGAGCTGCTCGTACCGAGAGGAGAGACGAATTGCAAGGTTGTTCAAAGACAATGCCCGATCAGGGTGTCCTTGCGGGCGAAGGTCAAGTGCTTCTCGGTCGAGGACAATGGCGTCGTCTAGGTCCTGCACTGCTCCGAGCTGCATGTACCGAGAGGAGAGACGAATTGCAAGGTTGGTCAAAGACATTGCCCGATCAGGGTGTCCTTGCGGACGAAGGTCAAGTGCTTCTCGGTCGAGGACAACGGCATCATCTAGGTCCTGCACCGCTCCGAGCTGCTTGTACCGAGAGGAGATATCGATTGCAAGGTTGGTCAAAGATATTGCCCGATCAGGGTGTCCTTGAGGGCGAAGGTCAAGTGCTTCTCGGTGGAGGACAATGGCATCGTCTAGGTCCTGCACCACTCCAACCTGCTTGTACCGAGAGGAGAGACGGATTGCAAGGTTGGCCAAAGACATTGCACGATCAGGGTGTCCTTTCGGGCGAAGGTCAAGTGCCTCTCGGTGGAGGACAATGGCATCGTCTAGATCCTGCACCGCTCCGAGTTGCTTGTACCGAGAGGAGAGATCAATTGCAAGGTTGGTCAAAGACACTGCTCGATCAGGGTGTCCTTGCGGGCAAAGGTCAAGTGCTTCTCGGTCAAGGATAATGGCATCGTCTAAGTCCTGCACCGCTCCGAGCAGCTTGTGCCGAGAGAAGAGATCAACTGCAAGGTTGGTCAAAGACATTTCTCGATCAGGATGTCCTTGCGGGCGAAGGTCAAGTGCTTCTCGGTGGAGGACAATGGCATCATCTAGGTCCTGCACCGCCCCGAGCTGCTCGTACCGAGAGGAGAGACGAATTGCAAGGTTGGTCAAAGACCTTGCCCGATCAGGGTATCCTTGCGGGCGAAGGTCAAGTGCTTCTCGGTCAAGCACAATGGCATCGTCTAGGTCCTGCGCCACTCCGAACTGCTCGTACCGAGAGGAGAGACGAATTGCAAGGTTGGTCAAAGACATTGCTCGATCAGGGTGTCCTTGCGGGCGAAGGTCAAGTGCTTCTCGATGGAGGACAATGACATCGTCTAGATCCTGTACCGCTCCGAGCTGCTTGTACCGAGAGGAGAGATCAACTGCAAGGTTGGTCAAAGACACTGCTCGATCAGGGTGTCCTTGCGGGCAGAGGTCAAGTGCTTCTCGGTCGAGGACAATGGCATCGTCTAGGTCCTGCATCGCTCCGAGCAGCTTGTACCGAGAGAAGAGATGAATTGCAAGGTTGGTCAAAGACATTGCCCGATCAGGATGTCCTTGCGAGCGAAGGTCAAGTGCTTCTCGGTTGAGGACAATGGCCTCTTCGAGGTCTTCCGTCGCCCCAAGCTGCTGGTAACGAGAGGAGAGACACTCTGCAAGGTTATTGAGAGACATTGACCGATCAGGGTGTCCTTGCGGGCAAAGGCGAAAAGCTTCTCGGACAAGGAAAATGACCTCATCGAGGTCCTCCATCGCCTCGAGCTGGTTGTACCGAGTGGAGAGATGAATCGCAAGGCAGATCAAAGTCATTGACCGATAAAGGTGTCCTTGCGGGCAAAGGTCAAGTGCTTCTCGGTCAAGGAGAATGGCCTCCTCGAGGTCCTCCATCGCCCCGAGATGCTTGTACCGAAAGGAGAGAAAGTCTGCAAGGTTGTTTAGAGACATCGGCTGATCAGGATGTCCTTGCGGGCAAAGGTCGAGTGCTTCTCGGCCAAGGACGATGCTCTCATCGAGGTTCTGCATAGCTCCGAGCTGCTTGTACCGAAAGGAGAGACCATCTGCAAGGTTGTTTAGAGACATTGACCAATCAGGGTGTCCTTGCGGGGAAAGGTCAAGTGCATCTCGACCAAGGGCGATGGTCTCGGCGAAGTCCTGCATTGCCTGGAGCTGGTTGTATCGAGAGGGGTATCGTTTGAGCATTTGAACAACAAGATTCACGGCTCGCTGCTCGTATCTGCCTTCGTGACAAATCTGCGTGCCCTCCGCCACCCCCTCTATTTTATCCGCGATGGAAGATTCGCATTGCAACCTCCCGTGGCGATATAGCAGAGCCTGAGCGAGGTGTAGTAGTGTCCCTGGTCGATCGGGGAGAGCGGCCGGGCGCAACGCGAGAGCTTCGCGATAAGAAGCAATGGCGGCATCGAGATCGGAGATTGTACCGTTAACCTGAGAGTGTATAAACCTCGCCATAGCAAGGTTGAACAATGCGATAGCGCGACATTCATGAGCGGAAGGTAGAAGCTCCAACGCCAGCGTAAAGTGTTCAATAGATTTCTTCAGCTCTGCTCCTCGGTGGTCTCTGTGATAGTAGAGGAGTGCATTGTGCCCTTCGTCTGTTGCTTCTGAGGCCCCGATGCAGGAACGGTCGTACCCCAGCTAACAAGGTCTCATTAACGAGGACACATAACGTAACTGACCCTCACGTTTCCGGCGCTGTGACTCAAATCAATGCAATAGTCCAACTCCCGTTCTTCGATTGTAATAAGGAGAGAGGGACAGGGAGCATCTTTCCTGCTCCCCGAAAAGAACATAACTGCGTCAGTCTTTAGTAAGGACTACCAGGACGCCATGCTTTACTATGCTTACGGTACGTGCTGCCAGCCTGCGCCAAACCACCCACGCCGATTTCCGAAATGTAGAGTGTTTCTCCGTTTCCAAGCGTCGGCTCAAGCTCGAAGGAAGCGTTGATTGAGAATTGGACCTTGATTGATGAATCCACGGGCCTAATCGTCATGAGCAACACCCAGCAAAAAGGAGTGAGAGATCAATCACAGTATAATCTCATCATCCCATTCAATGACGCTCTCGCGGAACAGAACCGTCTTGGTTTTGCTCCTTTTCTGTGTACCATCTAACTGGATAAGGACATAGAAGCCAACGGGCATGCGTCTGAGACAACTGACAGCATTCTCCGCTCGCATGTCTACAAGCGATCGTCATACTCCTGCTGCTCGGGCAAAAACCGTACATACGTGTGATGACGACATGCCGAATATTATCAGAAGTAGGGTGAGAGAACGTCTTGGGTGAGAGCGCTGAGTTGTGCAAGCCGCTGTGATCCTCGCTGTTCGGTTCATCGCTGACGAATCCTAGTCAATACTCCAAGCCTTCGGGAGAGAAAAGACCCACGTCTTTCTTTGAAGATAAACCACATCTGGGAAACATTAGGAAGGAGTGAAGCATAGTGGCGATGAAATACTTACTGTCAGGATTGGAGCCATATGTATAATTTTCTTCCAAGAATTCCCGGAAGCGTCCTTCCTCCGTCATGTCCTCGTAGGGCAATTCATTCTGGAAGCTTGGTTAAATTTGTGTATTGACAGCGGTGCAGGACACAGAACCTTTTCAAGCATGCTTAACCACTGGCTCTCATGAGTGACAGCCACCTGAACATTGGGATTCTTGTACCAAGAAATTCAGTATGCTATAGCGTACGATATTTCACTACCAACCTTTTCCAGTAGGTAACGGTTGATAGCGTCAGAAGGGTGAAAAGGCTGGAGGGTTGCTCAACCACTATCTGTTCGGTCACTTGAGTAAGAGTACTTACTTGGGTTAATAACGGTACACGGCCGACCCGTACGCCTACATTTATGTCTCTAAGAGTGCTGGGCTCCCATAGCTTGAACATATATATCGAAACTATCCGCCGCCAGAAGAAAATCAAGATGCCAACCAGGACGCTCGCCAGCAATGTCAATTCTGACCGGATGCTTCTTGGATGCGGCACCAACTTCTCAACCACAGTATGTGTATCCCAACCCCTCACTTCGATCTTGAAACCTGATATGAACACGGTTTGGTTCTCGTTGAGGGATTTACTGGGACTCTTGCGGTAATTGCAGCTGGAGTTCCAACTATATCTCCCGGCATCATCTCGTTCCAGAAGGATCTGTCCAGTAGGCCTAACATCATGGAACGATGCAAGATACCAAGAACTCGTCTTATGAACCCCGGTGATCAGGTAGAGCGATTTGCAATCAGCGAACCGACACCAGTCAAGCGCGCATTTCTCCGCCAACTTACGGAACTCTTCCTCCCTGCTCTTATTGAGGCTTTGGCGTACAGCACCTGATGGAAGGATAAGGATGGCGCCTGACGTAGAACATGACATGAATTTGCAGGACGGGCTTACAATAGTAAGTCAGCATTGTGGCGTATCTCCATGCGTTGATACAAAACTACCTCTGCGTATGGTTCAAGTCATGGCCATGAAATCCCTGTATGCCATGGCAAATTACAGAGCCAGAAGGGAATGAATCGGGAATGAGAGGGGCATCGTTCAGATTGAACTTGGCTAATCCAACTAGCTTTGTGAGATCGTCGCGTCTAGCTTGGTGGAGCTCGTGGTCTAAGGGAAAACATATATTGAACAGGACTTCAAACATGCCAAATTCGTCGACGTAGCCAACATCTCCGATATGCAGGCCATGTTCCTCGTAGGATGACGGAAGGCCAGGCTTTGGTTCTGGAGACCGTAAAGGATACCCGAATGGTTGTCGCAGATTTTTTGCGTATAGACTTTGCGGGGGCTCGTCCATATCATAGAATGTGGTTGGATGCAAAGCGTTTTGCCACCTTACCTAATTACTGCGACTCACCTTGCGGCGAACTCATGGCAGACTTTATGCACGGACTCGATCCCGGCAAGCTCGTGCTAAGCGGCGCTGTACGCCCTTCTCTGCCCCCTGCCCCCATGTCCTCACGTTTCCCAGGTGTTGTCTTTTATCCTCAGCCCGTTCGCAGCACCCGTGTACAACCTGCCCATCTTTTTATTCGGAGCCCTCATCCACGAGAGCAGCGACGCCGTTCAGTCGCCCAAGTTGGTACGCGCCCCGTTCCCTCTCGTCGCACCCGACTCACGTGGAACAGTTCTCGGGCCTCTTGTCGGCGTCGATCCTCTTTGATCTCGTCTGGGTGTTCAACGTTCAACAACGACCAAAGTGGCCTCGCCAAGTTCCTCCTCTTTTTCCTCTGGTTGCTCAAGGCGCGTGCACATACACACTTCATCGCGCGCGCTGACACCCCGCCTAGTTCCCCACTGCAGCGACGTCCTTGGCGACGCTCCGCCAGCGTGGCTCTCAATTCATGGGCCTCGGCGCTGATATTAACGGCCCCACTGGCACGTTCCCTCTTCATACGCGCGTGCGCGTGCTGACGCCGCAGCAGTCTGGTCCATGCCCGACTGACGGCTTTGCCTTATCGAAGGGAACTTTCGGAGGCGTTCTGAAATTGTATCAGGACACCCCGATGTTATTCTCCCTCATGTTGTCGCCACGGACTACAAACTGGATAATCAGTTTATCCAGTCGCGCAAAGCACCGCTGCATCTCGCACCACCGACACGAGAGTTTTCCAGATGTCCTTGGAGTAGTCCGGGGTAAAGAGTTCCGAGAGGGAACCCTCGAGTGCGTACCGAAGTTGCTTTGTTGGGCCACGGGTAGTGCATCCGATGATAAGAAGAAGCACGAACAACAGGTCACACCAACTCCCTCTGTTGACTGAGAGTGTATGCGGGCGCACGGGCTGGGCGGTCCATTAGGACAAACATCAACCAAGAGGGTTCGGATAGGACAGGCTCGGCAGGGATAGGGTTACCATTGTCTCGAAATTCGCGTAGACTCGCACCACAACTCTGGGATACGACAGCATCACTCGTGGTTCTGAATCATTGATATGGATGGGATATCAGTCAGAAGTCGCCGAGCAAGGTCAGGGAGCTCGTCGCCCATCAATCTCTTACCAGCAAGTTCAATCACTGGCATGCGTATTCTATGCGAGGTCGGGCGTTCAGGTTACCTCAGGCTGAAGAGGCAGGTTGTCGCCGTCTAGGCGCGGTGTTAGTTTGAGAAATAAATGTGTTTTCCTTGCGAGACATGTGACGGCCGAATATTGAATCTTCATCATGCGGCGTCTAGATTCTGCAGGGACTTTTTCTCGTCGCGGTCGCCGAATGAGCTATAGGAGCCCGGAAAATAAATATCTGTACAATTTTGTTGCCAGTGAGTGCAAGAGGAAGAGAGAAAAGACTCGGATAGGGCAAGCATGATGATGGCCAGGAGGATAGTCTGAGAGGAAATTTCATTTGCTGCAGCTCTGCAGCGGACAAATACACCCAGTCTCGGAGGACGGTAGGGATATCTCGAGGTTCGGTTTATAGACAGTCCAATTAGGGAGGACTGAACAAGTCAGGATACGACAGAGCCTTGGAGGTTATAGTGACGCCAGTTCTCGTCTTCCATCCGAAAACCTGCTTAAATTGTTCCGATGGGCAATTCACTAGATACATTACATCATACTATGTCACAGGGGGGCACAACCAATGCTACATAGGCCATAGCCAACTTCTGGATTCCTCCCGACGGAGGCCCTCGACCTCTTTGAGGTCCTCCACCACCCCGAGTTGCTCGTACCGAGCAGAGAGATCAACGGCAAGGTTGTTTAAAGACATTGCATGCTTGGGATGTCCTTGCGGGCGAAGGTCCAGTGCTTTTCGGTCGAGGACAATGGCCTCGTCGAGGTCCTCCATCGCCCCGAGCTCCTCGTACCGAGAGGAGAGATCGATTGCAAGGTTGGTCAAAGACAGTGCCCGATCAGGGTGTCCTTGCGGGCGAAGGTCAAGTGCTTCTCGGTCGAGGACAATGGCATCGTCTAGGTCCTGCACCGCTCCGAGCTGCTTGTACCGAGAGAAGAGATCAACTGCAAGGTTGGTCAAAGACATTTCCCGATCAGGATGTCCTTGCGGGCGAAGGTCAAGTGCTTCTCGGTGGAGGACAATGGCATCATCTAGGTCCTGCACCATC
>JBBPQL010001257.1:0-11432 GCA_038092515.1 Boletus subparvulus | reverse complement strand
CACCTTGATCGATATGGTTGTATTTTTGAATGTACACGTTGCTGTTGTGATTCCCAGAAATAAATTGCGGAGGTAGTTGTTGTCTCCCGTATTGTTTCGTCCCTCGGTGTCGGATAGATTCTTGATCGATCTTGATCCGTCACAGGAGGCTGAAGCCTCATCACGCAAGATTATTGCGTTTTGTGACGAAAAAGCAAATCGTGACGGTGGTTCCACCTGAGTCGGAGAGCTCTGTGACGACCAGTACCTCCTGCAAACGAGATTGATATGATAGAGAAGCAGCTGATCTCCGCATCGTCGCAGGTGAGTCAACAGTGCTAATATGGTTAGTCTGTTGGTCTTTTGAGTTCTGACCTTAGTAGGGTATCCACGAACGATAGAGAAGCACGATTGTCAAGATCGTACGTTACCGTGACCGCTTCTGATCAACGAACAAGGTGAGCATTAACTCTTGGACTGATTAGGATGTCAGCCAATCGGATACATCCATCCCACGGTCGTAAACGTCCGTAAGTCATCGACCTTCTGCCTCCACATATGTATTTCAATATTTCATTTGACTCGTCTTGCAGGTTAATGCTACGGCGGCCTGGGGTCTTTGTGATACTTATGCCTTCATGATTATTTCGATCAATATTTTTTCGATGGCAAAACTATTTCTTGCAGCAGAATCAGATATAAGGTCAGCGTGTGATCGGACAAATCTATCAGTATGGAAACTTTTATTATGCTTTCGCTCAGTCTACTTGTCGGCTTGTTCATCCTTTGCGCCTTCCGTGGCGTTTCTGTCCTTATTACCAGGCGACTCGACAAAACAGCCACTAGCTCCTCTGGCATCGTTCGGGGGGGATCGGTCCTCGAGAAAAACATCAATGAATCTAGCAGACCCACCAGAATATTCATTCCGAACGTACTTGCCAGATGGCCATGGGCTCGTCAGATTAACCCAAATTACGCCGTGCTCAAGAAGGAGGCTGATGCTTGGATAACGAGCCTCCAAGCCTTCAGCCCCAAAGCCCAGGACGCCGCCTATCGCTGCGACTTCAGTAAGTGCTTTCCTTCATATTCTGTCCCCATATCAATTCTGTTTGATAGATCTCCTCGCCTGTTTAACTCACCCTAGAGCCAGCAAAGGTAAAGTCATCGCGGATACATTGATCAAATTATTTGCTCAGTCGTCATTCAGAGCATGCTAGAGCTGCTTGTGACCACATGCATTTTGGCTTCATGTTCGACGAGTATTCCGATAGGTCGGCACCCTCCGATGTCCGTAAGCAAAAGGACGCGGTCATGGACGCTTTAAGGAATCCTCATACGCCACGTCCAAAAGGAGAATGGATTGGCGGGGAAGTGGCGCGTCAGTAAGTGTTCTGGTATTTTCACGGAGAGTTTTCAACACGATGTTTACTCGAAAACTTGAATAGATTCTGGGAACGGACCATACAGAATGCTACCGCAGTCTCACAGAAGAGGTTCATCCGGTACATGGATGAATGTCTCGAGGGCATCGTGCAGGAGTCTATCGACAAAAAGGATCATCGCACCCTTGGTATCAAAGCCTATATCGATGCACGACGTCGTACCAGCGGAGTGAAGGTTTCTGTTACCACAATTGAGCTAGGCTTTGACATCCCCGATGAAGTGATGGCGCATCCGGTCATTCAGGAAATTCTTCTAGCAGCGGTTGACTTGGTCGCTTTCTCTAACGTCAGTGATATTCATGAGAAGATAGATATTGCGTTTGCTAATGTGATCGCTTTGAAGGATATCTTTTCATACAATCTCGAGCAAATGCGTGGAGATGACCTGCACAATATTGTAACGTGCGTGATGAACGAACACCATACAGACGTAAACGGCGCCATGCTGTGGGTCGAAGACTTTCTTCTTCGAGCTGCGGAAAGGTTTCATGCCGCCATGGCAGCCCTTCCCCAATGGGAAGAGCCGTTGAACTCGCAAGTAAAGGAGTATTGCGATGGCTTAGGTCAGTGGGTGCGGGGTAATGAAAACTGGAGCTTCGAGTGCGAGAGGTATTTTGGAAACAAGGCCTTCGAAATCAAGCAGAACAGATGGATGTTGCTCCTGCCAAAGAAAATCACAACGGAGATTGGTCCCGTGCACATTGACGGTTCCCTTTTGTAACCAAACATTGTTTGCACCAGAACGGACTAGCGTAGTAGTCACTGAGCTTGTGAATTTCTTGATGCTAGCGTGCAATGCTACAGATACTGTAGAATATACATAGACAGGCCCTCCGGGAATCCCTGGACCCCCGATGAAAGCCGTGTGGCTGCGCACAGAACTGTACTACGAGCACTGCAAAACCCTCTACCACCACTCCAGTTCAGTCGAACGACCCGAGACGAAACGAAGAAGCGCGACAATGCGATGGTCGAGCGCACAAGGACGGACATACTACCTGGACCACCCGAACCACCTTCCAACAATCCCAGGCAGCCTACGGAGTGTGTCAACCCACGGACGAATGAAAACGGCGGCTAGAGAACACGAGATGAGATGCGCTCACCACATCGAACGATGAGTGGTAGCGTCCCGAGCGGCCGAAACGATCCTTCTCCCAATTCGAAGATGTTTTGCGCAAAGTCTCGGATTCACCAGTAATTCAATTGAGCGTACGACTTTATCAAGTTTGTTGATCTCGTTTCGACAACGTTGGTATTCTCCCCAGCTCATTCGAGTCTCACCTTCAGTCGCAACACTTTCCAAAACATTGCTAGCGGTCTGAATGAGAATGCATCTATGACAGTAACGTCCGCGGGTCCTAATGACTATATACATTTTGGAGTGCCCCATGGCCAAGAGAGTTTGTGCAACACGTTGGAGGCCTCTGTGACTAATGTTTACTTTAGAGGACCATATTATTCATCTGGCGAGAACCCGTTCAACAAATGCCTTGCTGATGTGTGGCCGGGGAGTGATGCGACAAGGGAAGGTCAACGGATGGCTAGGCAGGGATCAAAGTCACAATCGAGATCGAGGTCCGTGACTGCAACGCACCGAGTCGCTCCGTTCATATATTCCGCTTCAAATGTGATATCGTTGCCATCCACATCTGTGGCAGGATTGAAATCGAGCGTCGCTAGCATCGTCACCACAGCAATCCAGACGGTCGCATTTGCGGTGTGTCGACCTGGCGACGATGAATATACGTATTCGTATGAACGGCGCATCAAAATGCGTGGCACATACTAGTTGCTTACCTGGACATGCTCTCCTCCCAAAGCCAAAAATGAAGTCGACTGTATCGCCAGTTAACATCCCTTCCGCGTCTAAGAACCTCTCGGGGATGAACTGCTCCGCATTGGGGTATCGAGTTTCATCGCGAGACATTGCCCTGAGGAAACTAAACATTCATGCCCGGACAGTCGAAGGACGTCGACTGCTTACCAAAGGTTTCCAAAGACAGTCGTCCCTATCGAACAATGTCATTATGAGCAGGTCTCGCGAATACATCGAAAATACCTTTAGGAATGTAGAAACCGTTGTAGATATCACTGGTTGTAGTGGCGTGTGGTACTCCTTCAGAATCATCAGTAATGCTGTTTGAAAAATCGTGTTCATTGTCGCACCGAGAGGACCAGGTGGCTGCCATCTCATCGTTTCGCGCACGATCGCATCGACATACGACAAGGATGATCTGTCATCAAACTCGGGTAATCTGTCGGTCCCCACAAAAGCATCAATCTCCGTCTGGGCGCGTTTCCAGATACGAGGGTTCTTAACCATCGCAAGCGTAAACGACATTAGTACTGAACTTGTCTGTGGTCTCCGTAAGTATCGTATTCATATCTCCGGACGCAATACAGACCGTCTCTACAGAACCTGAAACCGCACAATTAGTTTGATCCTTGACAGTACACACATCTGTAACCTACCCAGGAAAGCAGTTGAAGCGGTTTGTTTAAGAGTCTTTTCATATTCTGCACGGTACGGATCGTTGAACTTCTCCATGCGAGTGATGTGATCCGATACCATCGAGGGGTTAATATCTTCCTTGGATTGCTAAAGCAGCAGCAACGAGTTCCCAGCCTATTCGGAATGAAAACGGACAAGACTTACCATACGTTTATGGACGTATTGGTACGGTGCTTCAACCATATTGGCACCCAAATCACGGGCCACTCTTGCTTCATGTTTAATCCAAGACCCAGGAAACCGGTCAGGTATGCGTAGCACTGCCGAAACAATGTCAAATGAGATTGTTTTTCAAGTGTAGCCAAAGGCGCTCACAAAACGGGAAAACCTTGAAGAGGACGGCCTTCTCGGGCAGTAATGCCGGGACTGAAGCTTCCAGGAAGTTATTGATAATTGATACCATCTCGTCATTCCGGGGGCTTGGGTCGTAATCATATATAGAACACATTGCAACCGCGGCAGTAAACCTGCAGGGCTTCTGAGAATCCTCATGTGACTGAAGTTAAACTAAATGAACTTACGTCGAGTAGTGAAATTTGTAGTCACTTGGATCGTCAATCACATTCCAGATCATCTGGCGTGCTTTGCGGAGTTGCATCGGGTGAAAGGTAGCAACAACGTTGACATTGAATGTCTGATGGAATATTCGTCGGCACAACCTCCAATGATCACTATAGCTTGCAAGAGCAAAGTTAGAGTCGTGTCCATACCTGGAAAAGCATGAGCCACTGTCATTTCTATCACAGTCGTAATTACATTTACTTACGCATTGACTGTCGCTATGAAAGGACGATCGGAGTATATTTGCGATCGTTTCTCGAGCAGCTCCGTTGCGACCGAGGGTGAATTCAGGACCACGACATCCATATCCAAAAGTCGAATGTACATTATATCACCTAAGAATCGTCAGAGTCAGGCATTCCAGCTCCACACTATTGTACTCACCATACTTTTCCCGCCATTCTGTATAAGTCCTGTAAGGTTCCTCAGTATTAACAGAGAGTGCACTTCCCAAGAATGGCAGAGGGGTAGGACCAGGAGGGAGAGGATATCCCTTCCTCTCGGTGCGATTCCGAATAAGCCGCCGAATTGTGTCCACGGATACAACCGCGAGAACGAGTACTGCAAGCTGAGTAACTGAAGCGGTCCACCCCATGCTTGTTGTGGGGATCGTATTCAAGGGCAATCTATCCCCACCAGAAAACCATTTTATATCTATCAGTATCAGCTTCGGCAGTTTGAGTTATAGTTGCCATGCTTTCGAGCTTGTTCAGCTCCCCGAATCTTGTAAGTACGTGAGTGGGACTCCGGAGACCGCCCAGTTGAAAAATACTCTAATTGTGCCAGTGGGCTACTTATGCGAACCCAAAGGAATTCGTAGGAAGTATGTACGTAATGGCAATCGCTAGATTTTTGCGTTTTGTGACGAAAAAGGAAATTGCAACGGTGGATCCCCCGTCTGGCAGGACTCTGTGAGACTGACGACCAGCACCCTTCTGCACACAATGATGGCAGTCACGAGCACCTTCTGATTACAAACAACGACGAGGAAAACGTGCAGGCCCATCAGTGCCCACGACCCACAGAAAAGCAGTTTATCTCCGCATCACGTCTGTCGATCTTTGGGGCTCTGACCTTAGCAGGGTACCACTAACGATGGAGAAGCAGTTCATCTCCGCATTGTCACAGATAAGCCACAGAGCTAATGTGGTTAGTCTGTCTGGTTTTCTTAATCCCCCTATGCCCCGCTCAAACCACACAATTTGTCCTTCTCTTCGCTCCGGGTCAAGTTCCAATTGCGGTACTGGTAAACTGAAGTATTGCGATACCCAATGCCGTCGTATCTTATGGCTGACCAAGAATTAAGGTGAGCATTCAACCCTCCCATTTTCTTCGCTTTCCAAAGTACACTTTCCGCCTAACGCATTCGGGTACTAGTGCAAGATGCTCCATAGTGGGATGGATCCTGGAATGTCGTGAACCACTTATCCGAGGCTCGCGTCCATTCCGGGATGAAGTCGAGGCTGAGTACCGCCACGGTTCCTGCAACGAGACGACGCCTGGGCTGTCGCAATAATTCAGTTTACCAGTACCGCAATTGGAAGTCGACAAAGGAGCGAAGAGAAGCCTGAGGACAAACGGTGGGACATGGGCCTAACAAAAACTGACAGGCTAACGATGTTGGCTTGGTGACTTACCTGCGACAGCGCGGAGACAAAGTGCTTCTCTATCGTTCATGGGTACCCTGCTAAGGTCAGATTGAAAACTGACACTAACCATATTCGTATTAGTTCTGTGACTTACTTGCAACGACGCGGAGATATCATATCCCAAAAACTCGGATCTGATTTAGTTTACCAGCACCGTCACGAGGAAGGAAAAGAGAAGGACATAATTGAATGCTCGCCTCGTTCCTTGATCAGAAGCGGTAAAGCACAACCACGTATCATTGTGTGCAGGTGGTGTGTGCTGGTCGTCACACGGTCCCCGACTCAAACTCACAGGCCTTTTCCGTCACAAAACGCAAAAATCTTGCGATTGCCATTAATTTCGCAAACAGCTATGTAAATGACAAATCACCTTATGGCCAGCCCTTCCGAAATAAAATTACCGACAAGCCGCCCATAAATGTCCGTGGTTACTAAAGCCCCATCATGAAGCGTAATATATAACCAACTAGAAAAACGTTTGCCTATGCGTCGTGAGGCCGCCTGAAAACGTCATTTACATCATGGCCAACTTCTGCACCCGTATCGTTCAACCACCAGGATAGCTCAATACTCGTTGTCTTGCACTGCCAGCTTGTCGAGAATCGCTTCTAGCTTTGGGTTCCCTCCAAGTCTCATCACCTCGCCACGTGCTTGCGCTTCCAAAGAGTTCAATACGCTGTGGGTATATTCAAACGAACGTGTCACTTCCTTGAGATAAGAGATCGCGAGATGCTTGAGTTTTTGACCTTTGGGCCTTAAACGGAGGACATCTGCGAAATTGGTCCGCTCAATTGACATTAAACGGACGCCATTCGTACTTATCATGTATTTGCTGTCACGTTGTTCCTTGATGCCGTGGATAATTGGGAACGAGAATTTGCCCTCTGACAGGTCTTCAGCAAACCCCTTGCTTTCCTTGTACTGGATGACGAATATTAGGTGGGTGGACTCTTAGACATGGATTTCCCTACCGTGTTGCTCTGCAGATTCATGTAGTCGTCGCGAATCTGGAACCAGATTCCCAACAAGTTGACGAGCGGGAGATAGTTTCTTACAGAGAATTATCCATACAAGTCCCGCTTTTCGTGACGTATAACTTACATGCCAGTGTTTATGGTGGCGCACTCTATCATCAATCTCACTGCGATCCGCAGCAGTCCTCCTGTCTCTAAGCATAGGATGAGTGAGTAGTTCGCTTCATTTTGTCGCTACCAACTACTTACTGTCCTTCACCATCTCGACGTACTCTTCTTCGGTGGGACACTGAACGTGGTCACGCCACAATAGTTCCCTGCCTTGGCCACGGTGCAGCGCCAACATTTCGTCTAATCGATCTCGACTCAAAAAACAGCTTCACAAGACCAGGGAATTGGCTCACCGTTGAGGATTTGAACGAAGGGAAGGCCAGAATTGAAGGGATTCCAGCGGGGAAGGCCGAGATGGAGAATGTACGGCCTTTCGACTTGATTCATGTAAGGAATCTTGAGGACCTCTTGGTATGCAAGGAAATAGACGTAGTTCGCGGAGTTGATGGCCTGGGCAACGCCGTATATCTTATGCGCAACTACGACCGGCACTTCAGATATCCATCTTCGATATTGTTATTCCGATACACCATACCTGGCTTGCCTCTCCTCAACTCGGAGTCGTCTTCGATATCATCCACTCTGCAACAAAATAAGTGCCGGTCATGCAAGCGAGAGGGGACCAAAGTTACAAGAGGCTTGCATTGTGCAATAGTTCTACTACGCGAACTATTGCGTTAAGTTGAGCTGAAGGTACTTGAAGCCAGTGGTTAAAAGCGTCGATGAGTTTGTTACGGAACCCCTTTCCGGGAGAAGACGCCACGTATGTATAAGGCTCGAGTAATTCCTGGGCCTATGGCGTCAATCGAAACGTCAAGGGAGATGTTCTAGACACACCGCTTCTTGCTCTGCAGTCAATTGAGGGGATGGCATGGATAAGGATGTGAGAACGTTGTCGATGAATGGGTGGTGCATGGTGATGTGTTCCGGCAGATCTGCCTACCTGGCCGTGGTATAAGAGTTGTAGGGAATACAATACAAACCGGGACAAGGGGGCCTCGATTTCGTATCGCACCCATTTCGGAATTAGCACCAGATCCTATCTTCGATGGAGAGAAGTCGCCCCCTCGGAGATTTCTCAGTAACGCTATCATAAGGTCTTAAGTGAGACCCATTAAATCAAGCACGACGACCGGTTTTTTTTAATGGTTGCATGGGCTATGTTTGTCCTGGTGGTTGCGTGCTATCTCAGAAAGAACGCGCACATACGAAAAAGCGAAGGGATTACGTCAGGCTCGCCTCTGCATCGGATAATGGGACAGCAACCATTATAGTCTGGGACAAGGGGATATCGGACTTGAAGCCATGTTCTCCATTAGACCGCTTGATCTTCATCCCTACCGTAGCTAAAACTGGTTCCAGCACAGCAGGCCAGGAGATGTCGGCCTCAACGCCGGTTTCGCCCGGTGTATGCCCCCGTTCAAGTTTATGCCCCTCGGGGACATGCTCAGTAAGGGCGATCTGCGGGATCTCGAACTGGTGGGCGGCGCGCTGCATTTCCCAGAGTCGATGTCCTTTGAGCAATTCCAATCGATGTGACGTCGTGAGAGCGCATGTCAAGAAGCCGTTCGATCGTCCCCGGTTCGTCGACACATGTACCACCGAGTAACACTCTAGGCTAGTACTCTGTCAGGGAGCTGCGGATGCTTGTCGGGCCGAAGGAGAGCAGACCGCCAAACACCCCAAGCTGGAGTCCCTATTCGGGTTCACCTGCCTTCCCTGGGACCGAAAATGACTCAGGACGGCTCGGGTATGGGAAACGTGTATGTAGGAGATTGTTTATCTTGAAAACAAAGCACACTGATGAGATGCGATGCAGATAGACGCAATGTTCGATTACCCACTTCCGGCAGGACACCCACTCTCGCCTCACTCGCAGCTGGCGCATCCCCACCGTGCCGGGTACATTGCCCGGCTCGTCCCGAACGCGGTCATGTGAGAATGTAAGCGATCACGGCTGTACATGGAGTATTGGGGGGCGCATATATGTCTGCGTCCGGGAGAGCTGTCCCTCGCCGCTGTGTTTTATGACGAGCGTGTGATTGGCCGGGATGTCATGGATGAGCGATTGTGCGAATGTTGGGAGGCGGTGAGGTGGTACTTTGGTGAGCCCTGGCGGGGTGACGGACGAAGACGAATTGTGGTTGCTGCAGCGAAGTTATGATGAACAAACTGATCCGATGGACCATCCGATCGCGATATCGTAGAGACTCTCGTCTCGTAGGTCCCATGCAGTGCAGTCGTAGTGGAATCAAAGACGACTATATGGGATCAGAAAAGTTGGATGTCGTAGGTGCTCTCCAATCGACGCAAACACACGAAGGGCTCAATGCACCCGCCGTTGTGGAGTATGTGTTATTTCTCGACGGGAAAGTGGGGGAGATAAGATGACTAGGCTCTATGGACGTCGGGTAGATCGCTGAGTTTTCATGGACAATGCTGACGTGCTGACGTGCTGACGTGCCCGGATGAAAAACACAACTCTTAGCTGCCTGGAGCATGCGGACAATGTTGAATTAAAAGCATACCAAAAGCCATCCAAAAGAACAACAAAATAACGCTTTTGAATCGGAGGTCGTAAGCAAACGGAGACTGATGGCGCGGACGGAGTGGGGTATACGTCACTGAGGGCGAGTCAAAGCCAGGGTGTGATGGATGCGACTGATGACGGTGTTCACTCTGTGGAACAGGGTTGCTTGATAAGCATAGATGATAGCGAAGACGGTCGCGGAGGGGCCAACAACTCATCCATGAACTTTAGCACCATGCATCCAAGCTGAAAGTGGACAACATATCTGGCACGGAGTCGGATACACGCTATATCGCCCGCCTGGACGTAGAAGGCGGTGAAATGGACGAGGAAAAGTTTCTATAATCGAGGAAATTTACATGCTGTGCCCCTCCACAGCATGTAAATGTTGTAAAAGGATCTCGTCGGGGAACCCCGGATCGCACCGCTTGCCGGAAATAGCAAGCGCGTCGACGGACGCGAGTCTCTCCGCACGCTCGTGCTCGACGACGAGCGACCCCGACGAGCATGACCAGTGCGTCGGAGTGTCGAGGTGGAAGGCCCCCATGCGGGGGAACAGTGTTTTATTATTATTTTTTCACCATGCAACTATCAATTGAAGTAATGTACATGAAAAACGAGTGAAAAATGAAAATTGGAGTGTTCTAATCTATCTCGAACTTGCACCCGAAGACTTAGCGATGCCCGCGGGTCAGCGCGCGCTGCTGGAGACGGTATCGATGCCGGGGGGTGCTGACATGCTCGGGTTGTCGAGACCGAGTGGAACTGGAAAAAATTTACAAATTTTACGGGGACCGGGACAGCCAATCAGCGTCCGTTATTGCGTGTAAAAATTTTACAAACAGTGTAAATTTTTCGGGCTGCCCCACTTATCTCACTTATCTCCGCCAAACGGGCACTTATCTCACTTTACGACTTTCTGCAGCACTTTACTAGCCATTTCGTGGTCGTATCCCTCTGTTTACCTGGTGAATGTTACATCCACAGTGATTCCCTGCCCCTCCCGACCCTCGACGCTTTTTTTTCGACGAGCGTTGCCGTCGTTGCACGGTGCTCGGGCACTCGACGTGCTCGGGCGGGCACGCTTAGGTAAGCGCGGACGCGCACGAAAGCGGGCGAGCGACGGGGAACCCCGAGTCACGTGACGTGCGGCACGTGCCGTTGCCTTATCGGGGGTGCACAGCTTGTAAATTTCTCGAGATAAGTGACCAGATGCTCGTGGGAAGTACTCTCGTGGATTGATCCACATTAGGGAAGGGAACTTGAAGTGAGCAAAATACTTTGTTCCACCATTGCGCCGCTACTAGGTCGTCAGAAGACCACGTCGTCAACAATGACCAGTGCGAACTGACGGGGTGCAGCGCGCGTTGGTGCTGATCGTTGGACCCAGTAATTGGAATCGGTGACGTTCTCAACGAATGGCGAGCAAC
Source organism: Boletus subparvulus (assembly GCA_038092515.1). NCBI lineage: Eukaryota > Fungi > Basidiomycota > Agaricomycetes > Boletales > Boletaceae > Boletus > Boletus subparvulus. The sequence continues at coordinate 241 of JBBPQL010001257.1, read as the reverse complement.
TCTTGACTGGTAGTGGCTGTGGGTTCGAGTCGCGAGTGGAAGACAGCAAACAAATGACCGCCCCGGAACAGTGGGAGCGATACATGTCCCGCTGTGTCTCGCGGTGTCCAAGGATGGTAGGTGGGTTGCGACAAACCTGGGGAGCGTGTTTGTGTGGGACGCAAAGGGAAAGTCATCTCGCCCGAGAAGGTTTTTTTTCATCAACGGGACAGCCTCCATCTGGGACATTGCAACTCAAGAA
>JBBPQL010001256.1:0-11432 GCA_038092515.1 Boletus subparvulus | reverse complement strand
AAAGATATTGGCTCTAATAGAGGTAAGAATGGACTTTATGGTGTAGTGAGGTCAATTGAAGTGGGACACAGGGTGTTTATAGCACTTTGAAATATGTCACTTACATAATTACACAGCTTGGTAACATAGCAATCATCAATTACTGTCTAATGCCTATGTTACATATCATATAATGATTGATAAATATAGGGTCAAATACATAAGTGTCCCAATGACATGTCATTTTGAAATGACTGCCATTTCATCAGATCTTATTCAAATCTCTTAACCCTTGCATCCATAGAAAGCCGGGAGTAGGTACCCCATTTGATGTACTCATATGTTAGGGCCCAAGTTAGATGCGGTTAGGGGTTATCGACTTTAGTGAAAAACATGCAAACATTGGGACACTTTTTTGAGCCACTGTACACAATGATGGTCCCTAAGCAAGCTGTGTGAACTCGGTGACCTGGGCCTTTGGTGTATGTTGTACACCACTTGAGGCTTCGACTTGGTTCCCCACTGGCAGTTCTATGATCCAAATGACTCTATAACAGAGCAGGACATCTTGAGCAAATTTAAAGTTTGTTGTGTCTTTCCCGATGACAACATGATGATGGGCACCACTGGCATGGCCCGTTGGGTTTGAGCAAAGGCAAAGGTAGCTTTGCAGGGAAACGGAGACATGACTGATTCTGGATCATTGCATACTATAAGCGACATGTCCCTCGAAGGCCACGTGTCAGCGTGGCTACTTATGCATCGAGGGTCGGGAAGTCACATATGGCTGACAGGGTTTCCAAATTGGGACGTCAGCAGAGCCTCGTTGGTCCATGATGATGGCATCCAGCAGGTACTAATGTTTCATTTGGTCCACATCATGAACAAGTGTCTGCGGGAAGTATGGTTCTTTCAATGACCGTCAGTTTTGGCTAATATCTCGTGGCAGTCTGTGTTTAAATGCCGGAGACGACGATACTTCAAAGGTTGAACTTCGACGACCACTCGGAGCGCTGACCTTGTCATAGTCGTGCCCACAGCTAACCCGGTTCATCAATTAGAAAAAATTGTCTGTGCACTAGGGTCGAAGGTACTTAGGAATCCATCACGGACGGCAATCGTTGCGGACTACGTTCTAGGGCTGATAGGGCTTATCTGAATCTCCCATGATGAATTGGCCACCGTCGAAGACCAGCGCAGCAAGACCCCACATAGGCAATGCGACGTCACAGTGCCCCGAGTTGAAGCTGTACAAGAAATTTGGCGCAGTTCGGCACTATGGCTACTAACAGAGGCTGTACCAGCTCGATTCTTTCCCTCACTGATGGGTTCGAGCAGGCGACGGTAGTTCCAGCAGAGGTGAAAGCCTCCCTGTCACCAACCAATATCATACATACTCCCACTCGATGAACTCGTCATACTGAACAAGTTATTGAGCGATTCCAAGGTCAGTCATTCGTCCAACAACGATATGATATAGTGTAGGTGAAGAAGGGACAAGGTACCCGCTACAACAATCATGTTCGCCCGAACAAGTACATTCCCGAGCGTTAAACCATCTCATGCCAAGTGTGGTTGATGGCAGATCCTGCGCCCACACTAATTGAGGATTCGATCGTTCACCATCTCTCCCGAGTAGGTCGGTACCCGCTCATCTCGAACTTGATATAGATGCACCTGTCACAGCATATTATGAATTCAATCATGTCGTCGCATCATTATACGACGCTGAACGGTGCGATATGAATGCGTACCCACGTTCTCGTCGCAAACAAGCATCCACGGCGCTTAGCGGGCTGACCAGGCTCCACAAATCTAGTTAGGTGTTGAGGTGCATAGCCATACGGTAATCTTACATGAGCCGATAGAAGCAATACAGCAATCCGCCCGTCGACGAAAAGCGGAATCGGAGAATCGGAATGGAAGGCGGATTGGGCCGTCTCAATACCGCAGCTCTATCTCCAGATGATGATAAGTATACAGGATTCGGATTCGATATCGTTTCGTCACGCTTCTACTCGCGATCGCCGGTGAAGCTATGTCAAATCCGAACAAGGGATTCAGGGCACGTAGGTGTTTGTACGGGGAGGTATTTTTTGTTGGAAAGCGCGGTTGCTGCCTGAACATCGTAGTTGGTCAGCCTCAGGCTGCGACCATGTTTCGTGCATGTGCGCTGAATGTTGAATTGAATGTTGAACGACTGCGTAACTTGCTCCGAGGGGGCGAGCCAGCTCGATCGACGTACTATAAATGAGCCTCCGTGACTTCGTTTCAAGAGTAGACAACCCCAATGAGAACCCCAAACTTCTTAACTGAGGTATTCCTTACTCCCCCGAGACTGCCAGAAGGTTCCGAAACCTGATTGTTAGGCTACACCGTCCACTCAAGGCCTCATGGTATACATACATACAGTAACTACCAGGCGCTCTAGGCCACAAAGGTGTGACGTACATGATACGCCCTCAGCCCCGTACACGACGGCGAAATCCCATAAGGATGATGTGGCCATAAACTATTTGATAAACAGTTCTTGTGGAGAGCCTCTGTCGGTGCGATCACCGCCGGATGGTGCGATATGACCGTGGAACCGCAGTCACCACGTCAGGTCGCGACAGGGCGAAGAGGAGCTGTAAAACTCAAACTCGTTACTGTCATATCGACATGTAATCGTCCTCGTTAAATTTTGCAATGAATCACGCCATGGCACCTGAGTTCAACGACTCGGAGGACGTTCTTCTCGTAAGATCAAGTCACAAGAGTGGTAGTTTGCGAAAAAGGATACTAAAAATGTCCTTGCTCTCATGCTAGTACATACAACCTAAATATTATCTGATCATCATCATGAGTAAGGACCGTCTTACCATTAGTTTCAAATATCTCTCGAAAAGCAAGGGTGAAGACAAGCGGTCATTGTAAGCCTATAACATCCTGAATAGTCCAGCGAGTTTGTGAATAGATCAATGAGGATGACAGCAGCGAGTGAGAGAGAAAAGGCAAGCAAAGTCAACATCATTCCTCTTTAATCCCAGGACCATGCGCATCATCACTTGCATCTAGTGAGTCCTGACCAACGCCAGCCTTGGCCCGCGTGATCGGCGAAGGTCGTCGGCTATTGTCCGCAACAGAATCCGCGCGGGGTCGCTTGCGTGATTGGGGGGAGATGAGCCCCGTATTATTCGTCATGCTCTTATCCAAGTTTCCACCGCGCTCAGAAGAAGTATAGTGTTCCATGTCTCGATCGCGCTCCCACGATAGCCCGCCTCTCCCATGGGCGGGCGGAAGCGTCATATGGAGTTGTTGTCCGCCAGGCTGTGGCGCACTGTGAGACAGGAAGTCGAGCCAGCTCGTGTCTCCAGAGTGTCCTGCAAATGATTGAGTTGTGTAGCGACGAGAAATGGACGGAGGTTACCCACCTGATTCCTGCTGCGGTGGTGGTGGGGCTTGTGATGGTTGTTGCGAGGAAGTATGCGAAGGCCAGTCCAATGGAGCGAATTGCGATGGCTGTGTTGGTGGCGGTCGATGATCGTCGCCATTGTCCAAAAACGTAGAAAGTAAGTCTGGGGACTGTTGGGAACGTGAGTTGGAACCATTTGGCGGTTGGCCAGGCGGTAGATTATGTCGCATCAGCTGGTGGTAAATTCCGTGCAATTGAGCTTCCTGATGGTGATGGTATGCGGTGGATGATCGTTGATTGTACCCGGCAGTCCGTGATATTGAGGCACCTCTTGAAGATGATGGAAAGTCAAAGGTCGATGAAGGAAGAAACGGTTGCTGCGGAGTGGAGGCAGCGGCGCCGTAATTGTAAGTTAGATGATGTGAGGTCTGACCATTCTGCCGGTAATTGTTGGGCGTGTGGGAGGAGGTGGGTGCAGGGAGATAGCCGTTATACATGGAATCATCAGGAGTGAGTTTTGGATTGCTGCCTGCGCTAACGTTAGGGGCTATACGGGGCTTCTTTTGAGAGCTAAGTTTATTGTCGATAGGGAGTAACCGACCAGCAGAGGTATGTCGTTCCGTTGAGATAGGAAGCGAAGAAGCGCCGCTTGCGAGTGGCAGTTGTGTAGAGTGGTGAAGTGGCATAGGTGGCTGAGGAATAGTCATAGGCCGATGGAGCGGGTAGTCGTTCATCTGCATGAGGGATAAGTGTGTGACAGCCACGCAATACCCCGGTACAAACATCAACGTTCAACCCCAAATCCCCTCCCGGAGGAGGAACATGTTTGGCGTTGTTACCAAGCTCTTGTTTCAGTTTGGCATCCGTGCGTTTCTTGTTTCCGCCACGGGAATTGGAGTCGGGGTCGTCGTCGTCCGCATCGTCGTCGTCGCCATCGCCAGCGTCATCAAGTTTGGCGCTCCCGTTGTTAGCAAAGTCGCGAGGAGTGCGCGTGTCCTTTTCTCCGTCATACTAGCGGGGGGTGGGTAAGAAGTGTTCTCAACCGATGAAGGGTGACGTACCCTGAGATGGCGCTCTACGATGTCGTGAATGTCACTGGAGCAGTATTGGTAAAGTTTCAAATGATGACCGGGACGTTCCTCTGGAGATATGGAGATGAGATGAGCGGATGGAGGGAAAGGGAAAGGATGAACCGAATATGATGACTGCCACATCGACCGAGCAAAGAACACCGAGCTCGTACGCCTTCTTGAAGAGGCCGTTTTTGCGCTATGGATCAATGACGAGCAGATGATAATAATAATAAGTGCCAAGCCGGGGGGAAAACAAAAATAGCCGAAAGGCTACCTTTAAAAAGGTGACTGAGCGGTTACGCTCGTGCTATACATAAGAAGTCGTTAGCGATTGTGAGCCAAAGATGGAAAATGGAGGAGTGCAAGTAAAATTGGAGATGCTCAGAGTAGGAGAAGATACAAGAGTAATCGAAGCGGGACATACTGTGATGGGCTGAATTTCGATCTTTCTCCTACCCATTTCTTGAGAGGGAAGTGAGCAAGGGAGGCCAGAGAGAGATGATGGGAGTACGGTTCAAAGAGAAGGGCGACGAGCAGGATGGATGGGAGCCTTTTGGGTGGGGTCTTTGAAGTTTGTATCTTTCCACTGGCAGCATGTAATTATTCCGCGCCCGGGTGCCGAATGCAACAATTGCAAACGGCGCTCATCAGATTCAGTCACAGATCCGGGTTTCCAGATCGCGATGTCCGGTCCATTACCATCCATTCCGGATCAGCCCCGGATTCGTCAGCAATTTCCATTCCGAGCAAGAAGGACGACCTCTGTGAATTACGGGGTCGCTCAATGCGTCGAATTAGGAAACGGAGTCTGTCACCTGCCAGCATGGGGTCGACCAATCAGACCCCTGGCAGAATCCCCTGCTGCCTTACTATTACCCATGTTCCCACTCTCCAGCATCGCTTCTCCGCAGCACAGATGGCGGCATGTCCTCTAACTCGACTACCACGCAATTTGGCAAGCACTCAACTCCGATGATACCCGCCCCGATACAGCCCCAAGACGCTCCTCGCGGACTCATTCATCATAATACCCAGCACTAGCAACCCTCCTCAACCACTTCTTTCATCTCCATGTACTCCTCGGTTGATGCACTTCACACCCCTTATCGTCATGTCTCTTCCAACCGTCTCTCCTCCATGCAGCTGATTCATCAAGGGATTACGGGCTCCCGCGTTCACTTGCGTTCATACCCCCATCAACTATCAGGAATGTTTGCATGCGCCAATTGTTCTCCGGCTCTGGTTGGGGGTTTCTTCCCGTCGCACATGACAATGGATTCTTTCCTTTACATCCCTCTCCTTGCTCAGGACTGCCAATCGAATCTGTGGCTTCACCCTGGAACCCTTCTTCCCCGGCATCCTAACCCCAATCGGCTGCCCGCCCATTGTGCCTGATCGAATGTGGTCATAATTGTAAGCGACGCCAAAGATCGCTCGGGACAGCTTATGGTTTGAACCTCAAAGTTATCTCTGTGCCAAAAATAATAGCCTCAAATCCTAATCTTCATTCTCGTCCTCATTTATGTGACCCGTATTTTTATCCATTGCGACGCAATTTAAGACCGAAAATACTGTTCGATCGTATCATTTCCCCTCCCCTGTAGACTGGATTTCGAACCGTCCGTCTCGATGGACAGTCCGATCGGCGCGGTTCAACGTTCCATGTCGCATGATGACTAATACGTGCTGTCCTTGAACCCGGCGGGCTCGCTATGCTTCCACACGCAGTCTTCTGGTGTGGTGAGACAGAGCCCCCTTAGCGCCAACCTCTGATCATCCGTGGACACTCATCTCCGGTCTTCCCGCGCATACACTTCTTCGCCGTGGATCAGGGTCAATAGTACATCCCTGCCCCACTAATAGTATCCGGTTGATGGAGCTGACTTAAATAGGAAACGACCAAGCCACCTCAAAATCCTCGAAAAGCACCGCGTCGAAGGAGTGTTCGCCGGCGCTCCCCCCTCAAGATATTTCAGGATATTCGTCCCCCGCGACTAATGTAACAAGGTCGGTATACTTTTTGCGGCTATTTAATGTCTTATTTTTGCAAGGTTCAACATAAACGGCGAGTCTCTGGACCGAAAGTTGTTTAGTTCCCCCCACGGGTAGGTCGATGTAATAATATGAAAATATCTGTACTTATAGCCTTATGGTCAATGTTATCACAATCAGACAGGTTGGTGGTGACACCTTGAATCAGTACCGTCCGGAGCAGGATATGATAGCTGTACTCTGCATTGGGATGGTGTAGTATCACTACCATGTCCAGTTTCACATCCACGCTGCTCTCTAGAACGTGAACGCGTGAACTCTGTCTAGGAGTCTCAGATTCAGGATCTCCTCTCAGATCATCCGCTTTATCCCGTTTCTCCGAGCCTTGCGAAAAAAGTTTTGTCCCAGGGTACAAAGTCCATCAGCACGCAAATTGTCCTTACCCACTCCACTCCACTCGCGAGTGACCAATTTCTATATCCGGGTACTCTCCACCTCTTACGGATGGACAATGACCAAACGATAACGGGTGCTTGTGGCGTTCCGTAACTTGCGAAGGGGAGGCGACTCGTTTGACATGTGAACATGGCCCGACCAGCGTACCGTCAGTAAACATACGTGTTGCCGTGATCACAACCAGGATCGGCCATACACCGCGGCCCACATCCGCAACCATCAAATTCCTGGTCTCCGTCATTCCCTCGGATACCCGGAGAAGGAGGAAGAGGAATGCGACATACGTACGCATCATGTTCTGAGAGTGGAAATCGTCAGCATGTGTCGCCTTATAGCTGTGTTTGTTGTGCGCACGAAAAGGCAAGAAGGGGTTGGGGGACCGCGTGCGACAGTGTTGGCATGGTCCATGTGGTGTGGACACGTGAGGGGGAACGTAAAGGGTATGGCTCCAAGCTGACATACACTTACGTGACGGGTCTGGCTTTGTTGACCTCCTGATCCAGGTCGTTTGTAAGAGACCTCGACGATCGGAGTTATAGGTCGGCGTTGCCAGTATGTCCTAGCATGGCACATCATATCTGAATCATGTGTTCCACAGACAAACATGGAAGCGGACCACAGTGAACGAGGCGTGCGGGCTTCACCAATTTCCTCTCGGACATTGGGCGAGGATCCGAGGGAAGGGTGAAAGATATTGACAACATTGGCAAGTGGCTGGATAATCGTTGGAATCGCATTAGTAATGGTTTCTGATAAACCTTCGAGGCATTACCCGGGGGCTGTGATCAAGATAAGTAGGTCGTGCCAAGTGGCTGATTGATTAACACGGAAACTTCTCCATGCCAAGGGTTGGCGCAGCATTAATGAACGGGTGGGCATTGTGACATCTACGGAACAGGTAGCTGATCTGTGGCCAGACGTGGTGTCATTGTCCAGAAAACGATGGCTACGTACTTACCATAGATCATGATAACATCCCATCAAGGATGTCAACACGGAGACGCAAAGGTGCCATGGAAATTGCGAGGTTGTTTTCCATCCCTTGATTCCATCCTATCTTGTTCATCGTGTTCCAATCGAAACATCGTTTTTCCTAGCGGAGTCAATCCGCCGCGATCACTCGACCCACTGGCAGTTTCGCCGTCCGGAACAGAGCGAGACAAAGAATCAGACCGTTGAACCAATGGCAGGTTGGAATGCTCTGTGCAGCTGTTATGATCTGGATGTGTAGACTAAACAGTCAATGGTATGTCTGCTGGCCCATTCTCATGGTGGCGGACTCACTGTCAATCGTAATCTCTTCAATACTGTGTATCTGATCGTCGGTGCTGCAGCACTTTTAACTTTTAAGCAACATCTGTCCGGATTACAGCACTTCTAAGTGTCAATGAGGGAAGTAAGCTTGAGGTCGTGGTCAAGGTACTGTCGTGTACCCTTTTCAGCACGAAGAATAATCTCTTACATCGCCCGGCCGGACGCACGCGCCGCGATCGCGCAACCAGGTAACGTGCAAACGTGACAGTCGGGGAAGACTCCATTCCCGAAGTTCACAGGTTCGTAGTGCTGTGCTCGTTTTTCTCACTCCTGAGTACTTGAGTCCTGAGTACCTCCTATGATACTACTTTCCGACCCCTTTCGGAGCTCAGACTCTGATTACACTGCCGCATCACTGGCAGCGCTCGACCGTGACTTTCGAACCGCGCTGTGTGGAAGGGCATCACCCGGTTATGAGATAATCATCCGCCGAGCGACATTTCATGTGTGCCAATATCTTGAGCTTGTGTGAGTTTACAGTTCACACCCGGGGTTAGTGCGGAACAATGTTACAAACCCTACGCTCAAACCCCGCGCCAAAAAGCCAAAAGCGCACGTGCGTATCGTGAGTACGCGCGGACGACAGCTTACTATCCCGAGGCTCCCGTGTGCCCCTGCGAACGGTAACCTTTTCATCGGACCGTGCTTCGCTTTAAGGAGTTCCCGCTGTCTTGACTCTTTGTTCAATGCCCACGGTATCGCTCTTCCCTTCATGTGTTAATTAGGATGATGATTCCCGAGCAGTGCTGGGTAGTACGAACATTCCATCTCAAGGTACTAGTAGCATCCGGGTCGCACTGATACAAGACGTTGCCGCGAACCCATCGCTTGCATCATACACACGCGTATACGTCGGCTTCCCCTTCATTTTTCCATATGTATTTCCTGTAGTCCTGGTGGTAATTTCCCTAACAAGCGACCGAGCTACGCCGGATCAAACGGTTGTTGAATATGGTCATATTGGGGTTGTTGTGGAGCTTGTTCAGGGACTCGGAGGTGGAGTGACACTCATGAGAGAGACAAACGAGATAATTTAGGAGGCATACATGTGCGTATTCGACCACGAGCCAGAACAATCCAGTCTGTTCTAAAATACAACAATACGATGAGATGAGATGAAGCAAGGGAAACGTGGGAAGCGTCACTGAGAATGAAAAACGACACGCGACAATTGAGCTTTCATCTGCCGGCGGGCGAGAGAGAGTAATGACGACACCGGGTGATAAGGTGGGATCCGCGCGCCGCGGAACAAGATGCGTCGGTCAGACATGGGGTGAGTTTAGGTTAGGTTGTGGCTCACATGCGTTAGAACTTACATGCTGCTTGCTCGGGAAAGCGTTTCCCTACCGCGCGGCATGTGTGGGTGGGGGAGTCGGAGGTCCAGTAGGCTTCAAAAAATGCGGTTGTTGATGGCGTGTGACCAATCGTGAAGCGCACGAGAGAACAAAAGACGGCTCACCGGGTAATACGGGGGTGGACTGTCCACATCATTGGCTGTGCCAGAACTCAGAGTGCCTTTTGTATGCGCACGTCGGGGAGGAGGAGGAATAGGAATACCCTGCTCCTGGGCTCGAACTAAGGGCGCAGCGCTCTGCGGTCGGCCTGCGGGTGTGATGCTCTGCACTTGGGCCGGGGGTGAGGTTGTCTGCACTTGGCTTGAGGGTACGGTGGGCTGCACTTGGCTTGAGGGTACGGTGGGCTGCACTTGGCTTGTGGACGGGGGTCTCTGCACCTGGCCTGAGGGTGCGATTCTCTGCACTTGGCCAGAACTTGGGGTGCCCAGAACTTGGCTTGTCGAAGCGGGTCTCTGCACTTGGTCTAAGGGGGTGCCCAGAACTTGGCTCGTGGGCGAGGGTCTCTGAATTTGATCTGAGGGCGGAGATCTCTGCACTTCGCCAAAAGGTGAGTCGCTCGGCACTTGTTCTGAAGGTTTGGTTCTCTGTGCTTGGCCTGAGGGTGCAGCACTCTTCGCTTGGTCAAAGGGTGCAGTGCCCTGCACAGGGTAGTACCATCCCATATTTGTTGCATCAGGCCCATAGGGCGTCTGTACTGGCTGCTGCGCCTCCCGCCACGACGGATATGGCTGCGGCTGACTCGGGAAATTAGACACCATGACCTTGGAGGATGCCTTGGAATGGCGGCGACGACGACAGGCCAAGATCAACATGGACAAGATCAGGAAGATCAACACAATGGCACCTGCATGAACAGTAAGCATCCAGCGAATTACTCAAACAGTGCAATGAAATGGGAAAACAGACCGACTGCAATCCCAGCTATCCGCCCTGGCGACAACCAATAGTAATAGGGGGGGTTGATGTTCGGGTCGTTCTGGGCATGCACGACGCTCCGTTGGATGGCCATGGTGGCAAGAACGAGAAGGACGGATGCAGGGACGTTGGTCAACGGGCGCAGAGATGGGAGCATGTCTGTGGTCGTTGAGTTCAGGTTCAACCAACCGTTCTGCACTGAAGCTTGGGGCGGACTCGAACGAACTCGGGGCGCAGCCTCTCCTAAACATTTTTTTTCGTCGATCGCTCTACATTCAATCAGGGGAACTCGGATCGGTCGGAGCACGGGCTCATAGCCCCTTGCTCACCTCGTCCTGACGACTCGTAGGCCAATGACAAGACATCCCTTATGTGTCGCTTTAAAATGACTCGTGGTGAAACGGGGCTACCGCAGGCTGTCGATGGTTGTTAACTACGAATCCACGTGAATTTCTCTGAATTGTGCCATAGGATGAGTTATTTGTTACCAGGAGTCTTAAGAGCATAAAGTGCCTTTGTGTGTCTAGGTATAGCGGGCGTCTTCTCAAGTGATGTGGCGTGTATCTTCATGCCCGGCCCTAGGCAAAAGTCTTCAATTAATCATGTCGTGGGAGTACGCGGGGCTGGATATGCTTCAATTCTCTCTCGCTACCGTTTGTTCTTCAGGTGTGCTTTGAGTGCGCAAAGGACGTTCGGCGCAAGCATCTGGTTGCAGAGAGAAAAACGGCGCGACACTCGGACCGTCTGACGCGTAGGCTTAGCTACCTTGGAAGTTGGTGCTGGCTTGTTTTGCGCAAGCTACCAGTATTCCCGGGCCCAGACTATAGCACATGACGACACCTCGGGCAAGCTCGGATAAGTTCGGACAACTTAGCTGGGGCATAGTCTTAAACAAATTCCGCCTCGGGAAATGAAAAAGTCATCAATAAATATTGCTTAACATATTCAGAAACA
>JBBPQL010001255.1:0-11463 GCA_038092515.1 Boletus subparvulus | reverse complement strand
GACCCCATCTAATACGGCTGGTCAGTGGTTCACACGATTGGGAGAGGAAATGGTGGGAGGAGCCTGGAGGCTTCTGAATCCGTACCAGGTGTAGATATACGGCCATGATTGCGAAGGATCACGCCACGAATGACGCCTTTCGGCATGGAACGAGTCAAGCGTAGCCACTGCCAAACGCGTGACCCACTGGCACGCGACGCGCCTGCAAACCTCTCCAAACTACTAACTTATGCCTCGCTCGACGTACGTACTTCCTCCTCTGTCACGACGCTACAGCTCATCCAAACGAACAGCGTCCGCGTCGAATTTACCAGAGAACACGACAACTACCTCGTCAAATACCTCGCCACCTACTATCCGTCCAAAGCGGGCCGCAGCGGCAACACACCCTTCGAGTGCTTGGTCAACAACGTCCGTCCGTCCATGTCCCATGTGATCCCGATCTGATTGCTCGTGTAGGAGGAGAAACGATGGCCGTGGTCTGTACACCATACGTGGCAATCCTGGCGCGAACGTTATGTCAAGAACGCGAGCCATTTCGACGCGCACATCCTGAAATACCAGAGGAAGCACGGTGGGGGTACCAAGTCGGTGGACAAGCGGAAGAGGGCTGCTGAGCCCGTGCCAATCGAGATGCTCACACAGAGTGCGAAACGTGCCAGGCGCGAGGAGGAGGAGGAGGAGTCCCCTAGTAGGTATGTTCATGTCTCGTATGGAGACGATGACGTCGGATTGATTATACCCTGTAGTGAGACACATGCGACTACGCAACACCAAAACGCAAGTTCGTCGAGACCAAAACCAACGTCGAAATCGATACCCAAGCAGCCCCCCAAAACGCCATCGCATCCTACGCGCCAGCCCGAACCCACGAATGCACGTCGCACTGCACCCGCCGCCTCTTTACCGCGTTCCAATGTCAGTGCAAGTGCGAGTGCGACCGAGAAGCCACCCCCGACTTCACAGCCCTCTAAACACGATACGACACACTCGAAATCCTATCCTCGTCGCCCGATCGACGAGTCCCATCCCCAGCAGACGGCCAACCTGAACCCCGCAGCCCACCCCGTCACGTGAAGCGTATCAAAGTGCGACTTCGCACTCCGTTGGACATGTTTGCCTCGGAGCCGTCGTCGCCCGGGAGAGATACTGCCCCTGGGTCAGTGTTGGAGGTCCTTCGTCACAGACTCGGCCAGCTCCATCTGCACCCAGTGCGGGTGCCGACGGTGCTCCTGTTGCTTCTGTATACGCGCGTGCGCCGCCACGCGTCGTGGACTCGCTCCACGGACAGGTCTTGGTCGATCGAGAGGGCCATGTACCGCGCGCGCTTCTTCATGGAGACAAGGACAGAGCTGAAACAGAGGAGGGGAAAGACAAGGCGCGATTCCCGCTCGCGGTCGTACCGCCAAAATTAGGAGGGCGAGTGAACCAGCCGTCGATGTCAATTTTTTTGTTTGACTTTAATACATAGAAGAACCTTATGTATGAACAACTTACATGAACCCTTGGCAATGTCTGGAATGTGTCTCCAGGGGCAGCAGGTGTACGATAATATTTAGATGGGCTCGGACCGGTCAGTGGTGCGATCCGGGGACGGAATGGTGATGTTTCCGCAAGCAACGCTCCATGCCAGCAGTCGGTGCTTCATCCATGAAAATTGGCGGACGCCAAACATTGTGAAGTCTTTGGCCACTGGAGGGAGAAGTAACAATACTGCATCGCGATGTTCTAGCCCAGGAACTATGTCTCCCACCCTAGATTAGAGGATATCGGCGACAAAAATTTGATCAAATTAACATCGAACGCTATCAGGAGTCCACTTGATCACTGGCAGAAAGGCCTAATTCACCTACCTGCCGATATGAAGGGAGTTTTGGCAAGCTGATCGGGGGCGGGAGGACGAGCCAGGTTAAGAAATCCCTTCTATTGTAGCACGTTAGCAACACATTCCATGTGACGACGAACAGCTTCACCCCACCACCAGTCCTGCAGGTCGATACTTTAGAAGACACGGTTTGGATCTTATCACAAGTCGCGAATTTCCCAGAAGTGGTGGCAAGCTCGTCGCTTGAAGCTCGGTTGACAGGCATGCTGTGGTGGAGAGAAAGCGGCCGAATTGGAGTAACAACGTCAGCCAAGAGTATTGTGTCGACATTGCTCTTCTTTCCACAATAGTTGGCAGAGCATGATCGATTGGATATTGGAAGAATGTGGACATTGAAGGACGGACGACACAGCGTCACAACCCGGAGGACAGCGCTCACCAGTCCACGGCGTAGGGGTCGATTCAAAGCCCATCGTACCATCCCTGGCTCTAAACATCCTCGAGGCCATTGCGACTGTTGTCATAGATGGGAGTCGGAGGTGGGATCACCGTGTGGCTAGCTGGCAGGTATACGATGATATGCAGACAGGGTTAGGCAGAAAGCGGACTTGGATAGGCTGGGTTGCGGTGATGGTGCGGGGAACATCATTGGGATTGCCATGTCATGATATACCCTATGATGATACTTGGAAAATTAATGGAAGCGTCAGAAAAATAGAACCACGATGCGCTAGAATCATGATCGCCTTTCGTCCGCGGGGGAGGGGACGATTTGAATGACAACAGAGCACGCCATGTGTAGGACGTCGGGGTGGTACGAAGCGTGTCGTACCACCTCATAGTTTAGCTTGCCATCTAAAAATTGTAAAGCAAAAGAAAGGTAATTGTCAACGTTTTGACATTAATACGTAGATCCCTATGAACAACTTAATGTCATTTATGTTGCGGTGACGACGCGAGGAACATAGCGATCACCTACTTACCATCCAAGCCATCATATGCATACCCTATCATGGAAAGGCCTAAGAAAAATGAAAATCCATTACTATGAATTCTGGCCCCTGACCATCACAAGTGCGTCATGAATCAACAGCTTGAAGAAAATTCTATACCTCGAGGGATCGACCTTGAGCGTGACGCCTGCTTTGGACAAAGGTGCGTTTAATCTGCAGCACTACAAGGCACGACGGAGCACCTGGAACCCTCGTTTCAATGAAACCTTTTCTCCCTGCCACCATACTTGATATGAACGTTTGAAATGAAGTCTTGGAGGGTTTCTTTAAAACGGGGCCCTCAGTTACGTGCAGGGTCCCATGCAGGTGTTCTCGAATCCACCCAAACGAGTTCAGCATCACTACGCGTTTCCTCGTGACGTTGTTCGACACGGCATCCTCCGGCCAGGAATATGCGTGGGGCGACAGAACGACGTTTTCGATCTGTCGTGTGTGGTCATACCGCGCCATCGCAAGGCCTCAGTAACCTGGTCACATCGGTCGTTGCTCCTTCCTCGCGCCGAGGCCTGTTCGTACGTACGTAGCGTGCTGCTGGTGAGGCTTATCACTCACGTTATTGTTCATTGAAATCCCATCCATCTTTTTTCAATCGGGACAAAAATGGCGCGTCACCTGCGGAAGGAATGGAGCCAGATCCTGGCCCTTCATCCTCTTCGGATGATTCAGCATCCGAGGAAACAGTTTCTGAATCAGGTGAGTCCAACCCTCTCGGAGACCTCAGCTACCGGGAATTTGACGAATACGTACCCTATTTGAATCCTGCCACTGGCGAAATCGAGACAAAATGCCATGGCATGCGTATGTGGAAGTGAGTGTTACTAATAACTGTTCGACGGATCCGTGATCGCGGCGGCCTGAGAGGAACGCCACCGATCTGACTCCTACGATCATGAACATAGTAGCCATTTAGGGCACCCTGTACTGTATAAAAGGGGAGGAAACCAGTCCACTCGTCTTCAGCAAACAACTCTTCGACCCTCCAAAAACCCACCTCGACTGCCAAACATGTTCTCCCGCTTGATCACCCTTCTTCCTGTCGCTGCTCTCGTTGCAGTCGCCACCGCTGCGCCAAATGCGCTCGAGGCTCGCGACAGCTCCCAGTGCAACACCGGGAGCAACTATTGCTGCAACACGAGCCAAAATATTGCTGTGAGACATCTCTTCCCTCTCTCTTCCCCGTGGATGATTCACGAACCATTTGTTCACAGACTAATACCATATTCAGCGGCTCCCTCGGTGGCCCCCTCGAGGGACCCGGCGGGATCACCTGCACCCCCATCACCGTCGTCGGTACGGGCAGTGGTGGATCATGCAGCCAGCAGCCCGTGTGCTGCTCTAACAGCAACTACGTGAGTTTACACCATGCGTTGGTTCATCGTCGATTGATAATTCGTGCTGATGGCATGATGACCTTTTCTTTTCCTTTCTCCATGCAGAACGGTCTGGTCAACGTTAGCTGCACTCCTATTAATGTCAACGCGTGAAGTTGATATTGAATACTACCCTCTCCACGTTCTTGCGCTCTCGCCAGATATATGTATACTTACAAGCCGCCTGCGTGGGCTGATCTGATGTCTTGGTACTGGAAACTGATTGTGTACGCCATTGAAGTCTGCCTCTGAAAGTTTGGAGACGCGGTGATTGCCGATCTTCAAGTACAGATACCGTGTGATGATCGAGTAACCTGTTGAGCTGAACCAAGAACCCGGGTGGAAGATGGAAAATGAACGCAGGACAAGGCGCTCTCGCTGTAGAGCAGATCATTATCGGTGGGCTCTCATCCCACAGGGTGTCTGCACGGATAATCGGAACATCTTGGAGAGACAAGACAGAAAAAATATGACTTGCTGTGTTGAACCCATCGACGTTGTACCAAGGACCTGTGGTGTAGGCATCATTGGACATCTTTGTGCGAGTTTCCCTGTCGGTCACATCCGGACCGAGCACCTCTTCTGGATACCATAGTGTACCGTCGTTCTGTTCGTGGAGCATCGAGCGAAGACGGGCTCATCATGAAAGGCGGTGTATGAGGAAAGTCGGTGTGTGAGAAGGCGTGATGTGTGTACATCGTGAAATCACACACGATCATGACAGTGTCGATGTGTTCGTGACTGCACAGTGTTAGTGTCGGTCGGAGGTGCCAGTGAAACGACAGCCGGGGTGTCCGAGCCTGCAGGGCATCCTCTCACCAAAACAGCGAGGCCAGTATAAGGTGAAGTGTAACCGGCAATATGTCAAAGATCATGACCCTGTAGATCCATAAACATGAGAAGGAGTTACTAATGAACTACTAGTAGTAGTTGATGATCGACTACTTCCAACAGAATTCGGCAAGAGATGGAGCTTGGTTACGTAATCATCTCATCTCTTCTCGCTGGAGCAGACCTTGAACTTGGACGATCCAGCGCGGTCTGGTACAGTGGCATGTTACAGCTTGTCGCTTCAACGCAGGGATTGCTTGGCGAAAACATTTAGCTTTCGAACTCGAAATCAACTTTCATAAGTTACCCGCACGCCGGGACCATGTAAGCATGATCATCACGGTGTATGTTAAATGACCAGGTGTATCCACTGCATCTTTACCCACATAAGACAGCAATGGTCACGGAGGACTGGATAATTTTATCCATCCTTCCAATGACCGGTTTATCAATATTTCTGCAATGTCTTGTTTGGGATTCCGTCCAATCTGCAATAATGGTTTCAGCGGACGAGCGGTAATCAGTCTGGACTGCGACTTAACATTCCGTGCTGCAGGTGATATCTCTTCCCTACTAACCTTTACCAACGGCCCAAGGGAATGATTCGGCTCCTCTATTTCCTGGCGCTGGTCGCCCGGCGTCAAGCTCTTGCAGCCCCTGCTAATTCAAGCCAACTCGACTCGACGCAAAATACCACTGATACTAGCTTATCCTCACAATTCACCCTGTATAGTGACCCATCGAGCATCGCTCCCATCACCTCTACTCTATCTGTCGCCTCAGCTTCGCTCTCGAGTCCCACTGGTTCATCCTCGCGGCTTACCCAGTCTGACGACTCATCCAGCACCGCCCCGGTCACTTCCCCTCCATTTCTTATCTCGTCTTCTCTTTCACCTTTCTCGGCCTCGGCCTCGTTCACGTCACCTCCAACCTCCACCATCCTTGTAACCGAAGTTGTCACCGCTTTTGAGACGACCACTGTCCGTGCGACGCCGCCCTCAATCACTATCGTCACCGTGGTCGTGACCGCAACTGCAACAGTAACTACAACCCCTTCCCCTTCCTGGGACAACCGTACCCTATGGGCCGCACCGCCGCAAATGACCGACCTCTTTGCATTCAACGTCACATACTTTCCCAGCGGCCAACGAAACCTCCACATCGTTACCCAAATCCCAGCCCAAGCTATCGCCCCCACCGCCAAATTCCTTCAAAGCCCCCTCTCGTCGTCGCCCAACACCACCACCACCACGCCATCCACGATCCTACAGCTCGTCTACCCAGCTCACTCCGTCAACCCGGGAAGCAAACCCGAAGGCGGCGCTGATTTCTACGCGTCCCCACTCAATCTAGCCGGCGCGCGCAACGTCACGTTGGAATACAGCGTCTTCTTCCCAGCCGATTTCGACTGGGTCAAAGGGGGAAAGCTGCCAGGCCTCTTCGGGGGACACACGGGATGCTCCGGCGGTGCCTCGGCCCGCGACTGCTTTAGCACGCGTTTGATGTGGCGTCCGCAGGGCGTCGGAGAGCTCTATTTGGTATGTACCCCTCGTTCCAACTTTTCGACTTGATCTTTTTCGTACCGAGTTCGTTAGTACGCCCCCAAGGACAAACAATCCGAGGCCTTGTGCGCGGACGTAGGGTCCGTTTGCGATGCCACCTATGGTTTCTCCATCGGCCGAGGCGCCTTTTATTTCACCGCCGGCGACTGGACGCACCTCTCGCAAAACGTCGTTCTCAACACGCCAGGACAAAACGACGGCGTTTTCACGCTGTACGTCGATGGACGACCGACGATCAATCGCACGGACATGTTTTACAGAGACGTCGTTCAGCAGGCCAAGAAGAACAAGTCGACTCCGAGGACGTCCGTCACCTCTACGGCCTCTGCGCTACGTGTGACTGCAATCACGTTGGATGAGAATGGAGGCGTTCCACAGCCTGCAGAGTTCCTTGGTCTCTTCTTTAGGTATTGTGCGCTCTCCGATGATCGAGTCACGCCATGCTGATCCTCCCTCAAGCACCTTCTTTGGAGGGCACGGCAAGGAATACGCAACGCCAAAGCAGCAGTATACCTGGTTCAAAGACTTTGCCATCACCCGCCACGACTAACATCCGACGTTTGATAAAAAGAATAGCCCAGGGAATGTAAGGTGTATACTAGCCATCATGAATAACGACGAGATAACACAGCAAGCACGAGTCCGACCAGAAAAGCAAACACAAACGCGATCCCTTTCACCAGCCACGTCTCCACCGGACCCATCTCCACTGTCTCTACCAACAACGTCTCGAGCTCTTTCGCCATCGACGCCATTCCAAACACCGACTCTGCACGATGTTTTGACCGTTGCGCCAACAACGTCCGCTCAGACGCATCCATGCGACATATGTCCTCGAGTGCATCTGCCCAAATGCTGGCATCAGGCGTTCGGAGCCAGCCTGTCCGTTCCTCCGGCGGTTGGTCCACGATGCTCTCCGTCGGACCACCACTATCACACGCCAGAACAGGTAGTCCACAAATCATGCCCTCGACAGGACCGATACCAAAGTGCTCGTTCGTGGGCGTGTACAGGAGTGCGACTGTGGAAGAGGATTGAAGTAGCGCGGATCGTTGCGAGGTGGTAAAATTCAACAGAAAGAGGACGTCTGGTTCGGTTGCTGTCGTGCCTGTGAAAATGGGAGCAGCGATTTTGGATTGTGGAGGCGTGATGACGTTGAATGAGAGGTTGCTTGATCGCGCACGTTCGACGAGACCGTTCAGGGTGCGGATGTTGTCCTCGAGGCGTGGGTCATAACCACCTATAAGAGAATGAGCCGGCACTCGAGGAAGCGAGGAGCGCAGAACCCTACCAGCAAGGATGAGGCGCATGTTGCGAGACGACTGTTGTACTGAAGCTTTATCTCGAAGGAGAGCAAATGCTTCGATGGCCAGTGTCGCATTCTTCTTCATCTCAAAGCGGTTCAACGAGATCAACGTGGGTCGCTGTCTTGACAAACGTTTGTGAACAGCGTCGGACACGGTGAAAGCTCGCCTTACGATATGATCTGAACGATATCCGGCGCTGTCCAGTCGACGGGTGCTTGATACGCCTTGATGTTGATGCCTGGATAGACGACCTTGGGCGTCGACGTTATGGAGCTGAGATGAGCCGCCGTAATGCGTGCGGTGAACTTGGAGTTGGCGACGAGCGTGTCAGCCTGTCCTACAAAGATACACGTAAGTGGTCTTGTATACCAGCAACGCAGACCACATACGTGTCGTAGCCTCCTCGAGCCAATCCATCGGGTAGCGATAGAGCGTTTTGAGCACGCCGACATTTCTCTTTTGAAACGCGCCTTCTACAAAGGCCCCATGTGCGAGCAGCTTGTCGGGAAAATGACAGTAGAAAAGGACACGTTTTCCGCTGAACGTCCGGAGGAGAGGTATACAGGTCGAGAGTTGGTCTACAAAGAAGATGTCGTGTTCCGGTGGAGTGGAGGCAAGGAGGAACTGTGTCAGGGTGAGATGGAGCTGCCGTGCGTGTGCAAAGAGGACATGGAATTTGCCACGCCATGCACGCGGGAAGGGAGAGACGATGTGGTGTACGCGGAGGGTACCTGCCAGAGAAGATGAAACGGAGCGACGAGGGGATGTGTGCGGACTTTTACCATCTCGGGTTTCGTCGAAACAGTGGTTCGGGTCGTGGTGCGAGGTGTAGATGTCGACGGTGTGACCGAGGGATTGTAGGCCCAGCGCCGCGTCGACGACCAGTCTTTCGGCGCCGCCTGAGAGAGCGTTGGGTTATTGTCGGTCGTAGAGGCGGAGGAACCCACCGATCCCCAAGTCTGGGTGGATGAATGCGACGCGCAGTGGGGTCATTTCGGGCTAGATGGCCGTATGGAGTCAAACGTTGAGGTGCGAGATTACAACAAAGGCAGTACGCTAAAACTCGTCTCTCTTCGTCCTCATACGCGGCTCAAGTACATCGACCCTAAGCACGCTCTCCAAACTTTTCAGCGCCTGCACGATCTCGTCCCTCTGCGTCCCGTCGTTTGCACGAGGTACCGTAAATACAAGCACATCCGACAATTCGCCGGCTGGCTTGGTGTATTGGAGGTGGTGGAGAGCTGGATGGGAGCTTGCGAGGCTGGACGGGTTGGAGAGGAATGGTGATGCGGTCGCAAAAGTGACAGCGAGGTTTACAGGCGATGCTTGCATAGTGGACAGCAGCTACCTGCCATGTTGCAAAGTGAGGTTGATTCATTGACCGACATATCGAGCAACTCCTACTTTGAAGAATGAATGCAGCGAATGATCGACGAGTCGTCTTGCCAAACTTGAACCAAGCGGCCTCTGGCTTACCAGCTGGAATGGATGCCCTCGGATACAAGGGATAGTAGATGAACGGTTTAGGTGTCGACGATCTAGGCAAGATTCGTTAAGTTCGGCTTGGTGATGGGGGTAGCCTGAACTTGGCAGAGTTCCGCGTTGCGTATCGGGTTGGTGTATTCATGCACCCACTAACTCGCCTTATCATGGACTGTCCCGTGCATCTGTGTGGTCCGGCATCTCGCTTTGTCATATGTACGTCGGTTTCCCCTGTCAGTGTATTCTCCTTTTTCCTTAGCGTCGTGCTGGTCTATTCTAGTCTCCAAAGCGACTCGTGTTGCGGTCTCTGGTGAACGTGACATTAGCACGACGCTACCATCTTGATTCCGCCGACCCTGGGACACTGCCTTGATTTTGTCGATTCCCCCTAACCCATTCCGCCATGTCGAGTTCGAGTTCTATCCTCGCTGCCAGCGGTGCAGCCTTGATCCCGAAGATGCCGAAGCCGAAGACGTTCAATGGAGACAAAGACCGGTTCCCGGGTTGGTTCCGTCACGTTGAAATGTATTGGCTTTTCTACGACACTGGCACGGAGAAGCAAAAGATCCTGATTACGTTGCCTTTGTGAAGCCGTTAAAAGAGGTAGCTGAGAGTCGTTACGAAGGAATGGTTCCGACCCCCATGTCTGCTGCTCCCCGTCACACCTATCATTCCTCATCCCCTCAAACCGATGTCCCAGCCCTATTCGACTCCTACTCCCCCTCGAGAGACCTCCTCCGTCAATCCGCCCCCTCCTCTGGCCCAGGTGAGTGCCGAGATGCAACTGGGACGACATTCGGAGGAGAGGGTCTGCCGATGGATGTCGCCCAAGCTCGCCGACGTCAGGTTTGTTACAATTGTGGCCACTCGGGCCACTTTTCGCGGGATTGCCCCCAGTCCCGTGTGACTCGTGCTCAACGTTCACCAGAGACCGCAGCACGACTCGCTTTGAAGACTAGAATAGACCAGCACGACGCTAAGGAAAAAGGAGAATACAGGGGAAACCGACATATATATGATAACAAAGTGAGACGCCGGACTACACAGATGCACAGGCCTCAGGGGCTCACAAACAGCTCTCTGTCAGTTTTTGACTGAAATGGGGGCACGGGGTACAACGTTTGCCACATCGTCTCGGGCAGATGACCGTTGGCTTTCCTCGAAGTCGTTCCGGCTGATCTTTTGTTGCATACCATCGGCGATCTCCAAACTCGCCAAAGATGTACGATGCATGATCACTCAAAGATATCGAGGCCACCATCGTTGTGGAAATTCGTTGGCAATCTCTTCAATTCGACTTGGGCGTCCACACATCAATAACACATCAAGACCTCACAACGTTGCCTGTTTCCAGTGTAGATGGCTTACAATGTGTTCCGCGCGGCGTTCCGCTAGTCAGAACTCGCGAGAGAGTAGAGTATCTGCAATATAACGTGAAGTTCTTCTCCAACGGAGTGATCAAAGCTGAAGATAATGGATGTCAGCATCGGCGCAACAACCACAGGACGACGGCCAACGCACCAGAGCCATCCACACCACTCGGGCCCGGTAACCATCCCGAGCGACCTGTCGATGCACCAAGTGTCAATACGTACTATGTACGAATGGACCTACCGGTCGCGTCGAGATCGCGTCGTATGTCGCAGGAGCAGCACCGCTGAAAAGGCGCGATGCGCAAGCACTGGAGCTGCTTAGCCCGTTCAACTTCGTGAGCACTGAGAATCGCTGCCAGCCGGCAGGCGTGACAGTGGCCTTCATTTACGTGTATAGTTCTTGAATCCGTCCAACTGAGTTCGCCATTATTAGTACGTGCTTATTCGTGGCGTTCAAACGCGGCGCCCGCCAGTCAAGCAAAATGGGCGAGGCGAAGGAACGACGTCAGCCTATCGGTCGAAGCCTAGTATTGTCACGTAAGAGCTTGTTCGGGAACAACTTTCATTGTTTGAACTTGTGTATTTTGTTGCGAAAAGTGCGGCATCGTCTTCCAGAATTGGAATGGAGATTGAAACAACCTATGCTGGTCACTGTGCCATGCCTACTGCATCGACTACAATCGCCATACCCAACCCTCTA
>JBBPQL010001254.1:0-11470 GCA_038092515.1 Boletus subparvulus | reverse complement strand
GTTTGCAACATACCTTGGGTGACTGCTGTTTGTATGAGGGTCTGATGGGGGGGTTTGTCAGCGGGGGAACGGATTGATGACAGGGGAGGAGGGGTCGTCGAAATCAATGACAAGGTGGCGGATCTCGTCAGGGATGGGGATTGGTGGGAGTAGAAGATGCAATGGGGGATAAATTCCGCACGAAATACCATCGGCTGGGTTGCTGGCACTGGGGATGTATTGAGTGTGTGCCGTGCAGTGTACTGTAGCCAGGGCAGTGTGTATTTGTTTGAAGGTGTCATTTGTGGGTTTATTCCGGCTGCGGCCTTTGAGCCATCCATCAATGACACCTTGGTTGTCTCCGAGAACCTTGAAATGAATGTTGGCGGTGCCATGGTGGATGAAGGCATGAATGACGAATTCGAAACCAATGCTCTCGGCCCAACCGATGTCCCGGTTTTCTCTGTGCCAATTTGGGCGGAGTGCCCACATACGCCACCGGCCGTTGAGCAGAATTCCGATGCCTGTGGAGCTGGTGTCAGAGAAGCCATTGGGGTTGTAGATTTGTTGGGGGGTGGGGATGGGTGAAAGGGGGGAGGGTGCCGCAAGGCGTTCGAGCCACCACTTGAGGTTGTTTTGGGTGCCTCGTGGGGGAGTTCTTGGCATGAAGGGTTTGTCACCGAAGATGGTAAGCATAGCCTCAAGGTTGCTGAGGTAAGGGTGTCCTTCTGGAAATATCAGGACCACATGTATCAGCTTCCTGTGGAGCTTTTGTACCTCATTTAGGGAGTGCGTGCAGCACGCCATCCATTCTGAGATGGCCTTGATGTATTTGGCCTGCTTGGGCTCAGCAAGGGATACAGTGCGGTCGGTGAGATTCCAGGTGAGGCCGATGAATGTGGGGTGGTCAGAAAAGGGTATGTCTTTTGATAGTTCCCAGGGAATGCCAAGTTCTTGGGATATTTGGTTGATGTTGTTTGTGTTGTAGCAGAAGGTTAGATCGGGGGAAGATCGTGGTGAGTTATGGGAGAGATCTCGAAGCGGAAAGGTGTGGTCCTCATTGAACTCTTCGATTTGATCGTTGGGAAGTGGAGCTCCAGCAAACCAGGAGCGGCCACCCTTGATCTTGGAGCCCCCATGAGTTGTTATCTGTTTTGCAATGTTGTTCCGTAGTTGGTTGTAACCAGTGAGATGGGCTGTGGGGATTCAGATGAATAGGTGGTTGTCAACCCATCTTAGGATGGGACCTATGCCGGTGGCATGCATGATGTCTGCCCTAGCACTGCCAATGTTACCATAGATCCCCCCAGAGGGGCCGAAGCCAAAACATGTGCAGGTATCCACTGCAAATTCTGATTCTGACAGTCTTACTACAAGGGCATGCCATTGAGAGGGATGGAGGGGAACAGTTCTGTATGCTTCCACCACATCACAGACTGCACCTTGGGAGCCGGGGGGAAGGTTCGATAATGCTAGGGCTACTATGGAGAAAGTACTGTACAGGGAGGGGAAATTATCTGGTTCGACTAGGAAGTTGATAGAGGGGATAGGGTGGGGGGAGATGGGGAAGGAAAGGTTCTGTACGAGGCGAAATTTACCTGGTTTGCCTGGTTTGGAAACGAGGGAGAGGGGGGCAGTTTGAAATGGGCCATGAATGGCTTCGACTTCTGTGCACGAGAAGGGCCCGAGGTATCTGCCTTTGGTAAACTCCTTATTTATGATCTCATCAAATATATGGCTGTGCTCAATGATAGAAGGATTGTTTGGGGGTGAAAAGGTGCGGGAGAGGGGGGGTATGTTGGCGCTGAAGCCGAAATGAAGTCCGTCATATATACTTGGGTATCGGAGGGTGAGACCCGTGGTGTCTAAATGACGGCGCCATGCCTCAGGATTATAAGGCGTTAGTGCTCGGGCGTGCCTGTGCTTTGTGGCACTTTTGAGCTCCATGCTTTTGATTGCTGCATCCCAAACATTCGTGTTTGGCAGATTTGTGTGATAGATTGCACCCATTGGGTCTTTGCCAGTCACTGCAGAGGGTAGATCCATTATGATTGACAAGGTGGCCTTCAGGATTGCGGGATATGAAGGCTGGGGTGCCGTCCCAGAGTTTGGGGTCGTTGCATTCGTGGATGCGGTGGGGGTGACGACCGAGACAGGTCAGGCTGACTGACTTGGATGGGATGGGGTCACTCTTCGATCGTCTGTAGTGGTGTGTGGGTGGGGGGGTTCGCATGTGCAAATGGGGAGATGCTGGTTGGCAAAAATGATTGTGTGGAGGGGATAAGGAATGTGGGTTTCTGCTCCACTCCCTGCTCTGTTCGGCACGTTGGTTGTGGTGACGGCGTGTATACTGGTTGCGTGGGGAGGTGGGGGGTTGGAGGGCAGCAAGGGTCTCCATCTGAGAACGTCAGAGGGGTTTTGTGGGCAGTGCAGCAGGCAGGCACGCCGTTGGGGGATACCACGTGGTGCGTTGCAGTCAGTGGCGGTGGGTGCGGCCACGACACCAATTGCTCATCCTCACCTGTGTGGAACCTAGTAATGGTGTCCTTTATTGCCACAGCGAACTCGTAGTGGACACCGACAAGATTTGGGAGGATGTCTAAGGCTTAGACCACTTTAGAAAGGATCTCAGATAGTATGTGCCAGTATATCGCCCGCAATTTACGGCAGGACATGCTGAATGTGTTTGATATGGGCCAATCGACGATGAAAATCTGGAGGTTAGGACACTGCTGGAAGATGGCAACAAGAGGTTTCTCAAAACCATCCAATCTCGGACCACGTCCAATGAGAAAGCATTTCATGGTCGAGTGGGATCAGGGGAGCACCCTCGCCATTTCCTGTATCGCCGCTCAACACATTTGTCCCGCCTGTGCAGCCTCGTAGCTCGCCAGCTTGACTTGTTCCCTTCTCTTCGTCATTGTCGCCCTGCATGTCCATGCCACCTCCAGGGTCAAGTTCATGGACACTCCCTGGCACATCGCTTTTATTGTGCAACTTGTCCACACTAAGTACCATCAGACTTCACCATGGTTGACCATCATGATCAAGTGCTGATGATACTTAGTTGGGACATGGCCCTTTCAGTCTAGATTTGGACAAACTGCGGTTGTGTCGAACTGATGGTGCCGACAAGATCCGAAGGACTATTTGAATGTGATCTATTTAACGCGCAAGACCCACTCTCGCTACTTAAGCTCTGCATGCCAATAGCCTCACAAGCAAGCCCAGTCTCCTCATTTTTGCCACACGAAGCAAGTTCTTGATGATCCAACATGATCGCTCAAAACTGTTGTTGAAGACATGTTCGCGATGTCACAAACTATTGGCCTCGCAAAGGCTACCTTTCTTACGTATGATAACCTTCCACCTTTCGTTTTCCAGTACCTGATGGGAGTACTGGTTCAGCTCGAGGGAACATGCTCCCGGCTGGCATTATCACCAGTCACATTGTGCTTAGCTTGGCGTGCGACCTTTGTGGACATGTCAGGAGGTGATCCGACGAAAGTCCAGGCCGCGCTGAGATGGACACCATGCTTGTCTGGGTCATACACTCGTTCTGGGTTGCGAGTTGGTTGATGGGATCCATCCCAGGCTCAAATGTGTTCCACACCCTCCCCCCATCTAGAACTCTTGTGATGCGTGCTCATATCATTTCTGGCAGCAGCGTTGACGTACTTTGGGCTGCAGTACACTTACCGATCCCTAGTGATTGTGTACATCATCCTTTTCACCAATGTCCGTCTCAATGGCCATCCCTTTTCGACTCCCCGCGGTTGTCAACGTCATTGAACAAGCTCTGGGGCCGTCGGTCACCAAATTACGTGTGATGTGGTCTTGGGCAGCTGTTTAATTGCCTATTTGGCCAGCGTGGAGGCATGCTCGGAATTTTTTTGGTCTCTGGGATCTTCCACGAGATCGAACTTGGACGAGGCGGGTACTTGGTCATTGTCATGGATTGCTGGGTTGTCCTGGAGCGTGTTTGGAAGAAAGCCACGGGGAGATCGGTAGGCAGCATTTGGGGCTTGACATGGATGGTCAGGTTGTTGGCACTCTGAGGTGTCCCCAATACATACATATGCAAAAGTGGCGTTTTGAAAGAGCAACTCTGCCAGGATTTGGAGGTTCAATAAAGATGTGTTTCATGTTGTCCTCCGATACTTGACGCATCCCAAGGCTGGTCCTGTATCTGACTTTGTCATGGACTGGAACTTGAATGTGGCTACCTCGAACCTCCTGCAAATGTCATACTCAGTCATCTGATGTCAGGACCACTGGATCCCAGTTCCTGCCTGCTAAGAGTCGCAATGATCAGATACATTACCTAGTGCCTGCACTTGAGCCGGTATCTCATGTACTCACCATATATATATTACCTGTTTATAGCTTATAGTATACAGCTCATAGTATACATAGGTATGTTTCTTTTTTGCTGTTTTCAAGTTCGCGACAACTGTTGGCTAATAGGTATCGACTGAGGCTGAGTATTGTCATCGAATTGAACTTTTTCGAACTAACCTCGACTTTGGTTCGAAAGTGTGGCAGTTCCCTAATTCCCCTTCACGACCGAGGGACATGACTAGACATGAGGTGGTGGGTACTACAATCGCTCATAATGCAAACGGCTGGGACCGCCAAAACATTATGCCTTATGAGGTTTATGCAAAACCAAGTTAGTCACGTGTTGTGTGACCGTACGTGACATAGTAGCTATGTGTACCGCGTATCACTTGCCCCCCGCTCTCACTTGAAAATCTCTTCCTCAGAGCAAGAAGGATCGTTGGGAACTCTCAATTCTCGTGCGTATTGTTTATCTTCCTCCGGTTCTGCGTGCTGACGTCTCATCTGCAGCAGATCGACGTTGAAGCCAAGGTGGTTATTGTTTCTACTGGTGCCAACACCTTCTTCAGTCGTACCGCTTCTCTCGTTGGACGATGGTGCGATGGGCTGCTTGCAGAGGGTTCTTGTCCAAATCGGTTCCTTCTATTTCGTGTCTATCGGAATCTTCGTCGTTGCTGAAACACTCGTTCTCTATGTAACCCATGCCGGGCCCAAATGGGCTGTGTGTGCACCAGTGCACCCACAACTCACCCACCATATCCGTCGCATTGCAGCCCTGCCACCGTCCACATGTACCAAACACGTCACCAATACCTACAGCGCAAGCGCACACCCCACCATGCCCCGTCGCGTTCGAACCACGACCCAAGCGTAACCGCCAGCCACAGGCACGTCCCAAATGTGCCGCTCGTCGTAAACGCGTCTGCAGCCCCCGTCAACACCCACGCGTAACACACGCACAGAGCGCGTACTCTCGCGCACCCGCACATCTCAATGCGCGCACTTGGGGCCGCGTCTGCATCTCGTCAAGGCAGCCACACCTCCATCCTCTTCCTCGCTTGCACGCTCATGTCCCCCTCGCGCCCATGCGCTTGTTCGACTAGCCACCATGCCTACCGACTGCCTCCCCTCTCGCCTCCAGATACTCGCGCTGCCTCACTGGCTGGTGTGCCGTGCACTCGAATTAGTTCATCATTTTAGCGAGACTTGTATATAGAGTGTGTAGTACTCGAATTCAGACAATAGCCGACCTGTCAAGGGTATGCCTGTGGGTACGAAAATTCCAACCCGCAATCAGACCTGTACTCGCCATCGCGGGCGCTGGGTATCATGACGGACCCGTGCTGGGAGAGGGTACGGCACCGGTCGGGTATTCCCTAGGCCTGCTCGGAACCCCCCAGCCTGTCCGAATCACTATGAATTCCTTTCTTATGATGCATATTTGGCCTCAGTGGTCTATGCATTATGCATTAACTTTGCATTTACAGTGGGCCCGATGTGGGACTTGTAAAAACTATGCATTATGGGCGATTGTACTGTACCAGACCTTTTTGGTCCATTTTATGATTGGAACTGGTAAAACTCTAAAACCACGAGTGTGCCTCGTTGAAGCCCCATCAGCCGGTTTGAACCGATCGATTTGACGCCGGGATCCACCTTCCATACCCCACAAGCCTACTATGGCCACACAAACAAGGTCAGTTTCTTCTCGTTCTTTGTGAAGCAGGATCCTCATGGCCGAGTATGACCGCTCACAGCGTTGAAGACGTGTTTGCGGCGTCGCAAAAGATCGCCCTCACAAGGACCACTTTTCTTGCGTACATCGTTCCACCTGAAGTGTGTTTATACTTCATGGGAGTACTGGTTCAACTCAAGGGGACGCGCTTCTACCGCCTTGCGTTCTTGCCTGCCCTCGTGTGGTTTGCTTGGCGCGGTATATTCCTCGACATGTCGGGAGGTGATCCCAGGCAGGCCCATATGAACACCGTATTCATAGTGAGTGATCCCGGTCCAGTGTTGCACGCTATTGACGTGGTTTATCCTAGACTCATATGTGTGACATCTCAATGCGGGGTACCGTATGGGCTACTGCTCGAGAGCCTTTTCGGCGTCAGAGTCCTTTGAACAAACAAAGTAAATTAGATTCCGAGAGCGTCTACACAGCGTTCTGGAACGCCTGGGACTTGATGATCAACAAGCGAGGCATCGGGTGGAACTGGCCGCGAGGACTCATTGTCCCCAAACCCGCTTGTGAAACGGATTCGCGAATCACCTTCGTGCTATTGTCGGCAGCCCGATTGGCCCTCCACGCCTTATGTTTCGACGCATTCCTTCAGATCACCCGCATGTTGTCCTCGGACACGTTTGGCTCACTCAATGGTGGCTCTCTGTTTGACCACACCCTCCCGCCCCTCCTAGAAGTCTTGCGATCTGTATTCGTGTCCTTCTTGACGGTCTGGATGGTGTACTTTACGATACAATGGAGCTACCAACTTCTGGCGATCGTATGCATCGTCTCGTTCCAGCAAAGTCCCTCTCAATGGCCACCCCTTTTCGATTCCCCGTGGTTGTCGACTTCATTGACCGAGCTCTGGGGCCGTCGGTGGCATCAAATGATGCGTGACGTAGTCTTGAACCTGGGTAGTCAGCCGTTTAATTCCCTGTTTGGCCGGTTTGGAGGCCTGCTCGGAGCTTTCTTGGTCTCTGGCATCGTTCACGACATCGAACTTCGATCCTCTGGACGAGGCGGAAACTCGGTCGCCATCATCGGATTCTGGATGATGAACGGTGTCGGGGTGGTACTTGAGCGCATATGGACCAAAGCCACGGGGAGACGGGTGGGCGGTGTTTGGGGCTGGACGTGGACGTTTGGGTGGCTAGCGCTCTGGGGGGTTTGGGTGGTGGATGAGTGGGCCAAGGGAGGGCGGTTTGGGGCGTTGGTTTTGCCTGGTGGGCTCGAGCCATCGCTTGCGCTCGCGGCGCTTGTTCGGCGATGTTTAGCTTGATCGTGATCAAAGGATGAGACATTCGCTAACGCTTCTACACTTCGGTTTGTGCCTCAGCTGTTCGATTAGTATTACTGTTTATTGTTTAGCGCTATCGTATACGAACGGGTTTAAATGGCCTGATGCACTAGGTACGAGCAGAAATTAATAACGACGAAATATCGCAGCCACGGTGGAACGAATGATAGGTATTGCTATCGCTATCATCGCCAACAGTGACACCATCCTCTACCATGCCGACTGGCGAGGTAGTCTGGTGACCAGCCCGTCTGTGAGGTTAAAACCCATCGATAGAACTGCTGCGGGAGGAAGACGTTGATGATTGGTTGATCGGATTGAGAGGGTCTGCCAAAGTCAATATTAAGCTTGATATGACTACGACGTCACTGATCAGGATAGCCACTTGCACGATCCACGGACGGCGTGAGCCAAATGTGTCCCGCGACGGGAAGGGGAAGGGGAAGGGGAAGGAGGGTCTGAGAGGGTACCCTAAATATTCTTGGACATCGTCGGGGACAGGGCAAATATTTGGCTCCCCGCGACCTCATCCGGCAGCGGGCCCTTCTCTCCGCTTCAATTGAGCAATACCGTGACTGCTGGCACCCAAGATCGCCCAAGAAAGAGCAGTGTTGGCGCCAACGTAACACTCAGGCAGTCGGACATTATGCTTATCGGCCGCAGCAATGAGTATGTATATCTGATGACGAGAAACGGGGATACAGCCCGTGGCTTTGAGGAGTTCGAGAGCTTTCCAGTATCTTGGAATCTCGTCGGGTGAAACCTCGATCCAGTTGCCGCGCTATCCCAAGTCGACACAATCTTCTCTGCAAACGAGCCACCGCCATGACATCACTAATTAGGCACCCATCTGGTACAGGTAACAGTGGTACGTACCCGAGCGGGTTGCATAGTATAACATCCGAAACATCGCATTCGCAACAGCGAGGAAGAAGTTCATTCTTCATCTCGGCAAAAGGAACGGGCGTGGTAAGACGTACACTTCATAAATCCCGGGTGGCTGTTTCTCTTGCAAATGCTCACAATTTCAGCAACCTAGAATCCGGACGTGATATTCGTTTCAAGGTGGTAGTCAAAGCATGAAACGCACCTACCTACTTCGCTTTCGATCTTTGGGAAAGAGTCAGTGCAATACGTCATTGAGAAACAGGTTTGCTCACAATTTCCTTCTTCGTAAAGGTTTACCCTTGGCCACACTCACCTCGAACAAAATGCTGCGATGAGGTGCACGCAAGTAGAATGTCCTTTCAGGGCTCGCAATCCAGAACGAAGAACGCAGGTTTTGCGCAAGATGAGCTGGAGGGTGATTCGGGTAAGCCCTCCGGACCCTCGGTCAATGTCCTGCTCGGATATCAAGAACATCACTCACGTGGCATCGACTGTCGCGCACTCGGGGTTTGATTTGGCCGGCGTCTGCGAACGAAAGACACAGTCAGAGCGTTTCGTGTATACCAGGAAATCTACCTTCCCCCTGACGTTCTTCCATGCCCAGAGTGCGTAGACCACCAATGAGCGCCAGGTCAGCAGAAAAAGAGGACCGACGCAGAGTGGAAATCTAGTCGACATCGTTGAGCACGGTTGCAGGTATGTACGTTGAGAAGAGTTGTCTACGAAAATTCTCCGCCACCCCCAAGCATCCGTTGTTCGGAAAGATATCGGCTTTCAGACATCGGCGCTCCAGCAGACCATTGGTGTCCACGGTGACCGCAATTACGGGGTAAGAAAAATACAGTGCGGCACGGAATCAGTCAACGGGCGTCCATCGATCCATTTCACGAAATGTGCAGATTAACGGGGATGGCAGTTTATTTCATCAGCAAATATGACGAAACGGAATGCAGAATCAGTGGCACTTTACAATCGTGGCGCAAGGTATGTACCCCCGCTTTCAGTGCTATTCATATCGTTCAAACACTCTTCAATGTTGCTCATCCGGCTCGAGCAATTTCAGAAATCCAAAATCCAATGCAATTATCCCATGAAACTAATATGATTCCCAGGTAATCAACCGAGTGAGGTGAACCACTCCACCAAACCCATCCGTCCTATCCAACTATCCCTCAAACGTTGATGTTGTTGCAACCAAGGTTCACAAGACCGTTCTAAATGTTCCGATCAGCGGTCAGTATCTCCCATCCATTTCGAGACAGAAGATGCTTACGAAATCGTTGTTGCTGCAACACACTGTCTGCTGCGTGCAACTGGTGCCTCCCAAGGCTCCAACAACGGTGAGAGGAGAGCAGGTGATGCCAACGAGTCCGCCAACCGCAGCAGCAACCTCAACCAGGTTGCACGAACTAAGGAAGCTGTTTGCCTGGTCTAACTGTAATACCAACGGAAAATACGTCAATGGCAATCCAAAATCCAGAAATTCGAAACAGATTTACAGTCTGCACGCTGTTGCAGCAGTACTGATCTCCAGTGCTGCACTGGTCACGGGCCTCAAGGTGCGAGGCAGAGACAAGGAGAGCAAGGGGAAGGAGAGCGAAAATGCGAGCGAACATGGTGATGAGTAAAGAGCAGTAAGTTGCTGAAGAGAACAAATGAGAGTGGGTGGTAGACCTGTTGGTCGTCGCCGTTCTCTCCATCTTTTTATACCTGGAGAGGAAGACGCCGTCTGACGGGTTACGTTTATCCTAGTGTCAAAAAAACTACCACCGGCTAGATCGTGCTGTAAGAACGACGACAACAGAACAGCCGCAGGGATGTCACCGCTCTGGACTTTGTGGTCTGGACGGGGCAGGACTCGGGTATGGATGCAGATATAAGATTATTTACGTCGGCTGCCGACACAACTCTGGGCGATATACACACGGTCCGAGAGCCGGTCCTGCGATGTGCCTCTCCCTCAGGGAGTGCCTGCAGATTTAAAATGAGGTGACCGACACGAACGTGCGGCCCGTGGTACTACGCGCCCACCTTGATCGGCCAGCTTCGAAAAAGGTGGCCACAAGTCCAGACTCTAGGGCCGC
The DNA here is from genome assembly GCA_038092515.1 of Boletus subparvulus. Lineage (NCBI taxonomy): Eukaryota > Fungi > Basidiomycota > Agaricomycetes > Boletales > Boletaceae > Boletus > Boletus subparvulus. Next base: position 1,155 of record JBBPQL010001254.1, on the reverse strand, counting down.
ATTCCTAACGACCCGGAAAGCTGCTGTCGCGCCTTCGAGATGCTAGCTTGAACGGTGCATCTTCTTAGATTCTATTCTGCGAATGATGAAGACGCACATGCAGAATCCCTTTGCCACTGATGGTTCGGGAGCTGTCAGACCCATCAGCGGTTCAATAGAGAGCCGCATCGACGTCCATCGTGACCCAGCTACTTACTATGCTAAGAATAATGGTGTTGCACGGAACAATCGTGGGAGCGTTCAAGTTCTGCCATCCAGCATCAACCTCAGTGAGTCCGCAGATCCCGTGGATCCACCTGCTGAAATGAACTCACAATAAGCCACGCTAGATTTGGCTTGCTGGACGATGCAGAGTTTGAATTGATGATGAATTTACATAAGTACCAGCATGGAGCCACGTCCGCGACGCCGCGCTTGGGTTTCTGACGCATTTTTCTGTGTAGGTCCTCGGAATCATTGATTACAGAGTAGTGATGCAGATGGACGAACGTGTATTCGATCTGCAGACATGACGAAAAAGGAAGCCAAGTCTAAACACGGAATTGCCGCATCGATTCTTGTCACCTGGGGCCATTTATGTATATATTCCTCAAAGTAACTGTTGCAGTTCAGGCAATCTTAGACATCAAAACCCAATGCAATTATCCCATGAAACTAATCTGATTCCCAGGTAACCAACCGAGTGAGATGAACCACTCCAAACCCATCTACCCTATCCGATTATCCCTCAAACGTTGATGTTGGAGCAACCAAGGTTCACAAGACCGTTCTAAATGTTCCGATCAGCGATCACTGTCTCCCACCCATTTCGAGACAGAAAATACGTACGAAATCGTTGTTGCTACAACACGCTGTCTGCTGCGTGCAACTGGTGCCGCCCAAGGCTCCAACAACGGTGAGAGGAGAGCAGGTGATCCCGACGAGGCCGCCAACCGCAGCAGCAACCTCAACCAGGTTGCACGAACTAAGGATGCTGTTTGCCTGGTCCAACTGTGGTAGCAACGGAAAATACGTCAATAGCAATCCAAAATCCAGAAATGTGAGACAGATTTACAGTCTGTACGCTGTTGCAGCAGTACTGGTCTCCAGTGCTGCACTGATCACGGGCCTCAAGGTGCGAGGCAGAGACAAGGAGAGCAAGGGGAAGGAGAGCGA
>JBBPQL010001253.1:0-11477 GCA_038092515.1 Boletus subparvulus | reverse complement strand
TTATCAATGTCCTTCATATTCCTGAACCCACCCAAGAGCAGATCTATGACTATGGATTGCACCTCATAGCCCAAGACCTTAGAAGACATGGAAAACACCTGCAGGACTTTCCACACATGCCTCTACCACAGGAAAATTGGGGCCACCAGGAAGGAAACCAGCTCATCAATGAACAACGCCAATATAATGTACAGGAGTTGCAGCAGTTTGTTCAAAGAGGCCTATCCACCCTCAATCCTCAACAGACTATTCTTTATGATGCTGTATTGAATAGTGTCATCAACTCTCTTGGATCACCATTCTTTCTTCACAGTGGTGGTGGTTGTGGCAAGACTTATCTGGCAAGACTGATTGCTGCTTCTGTTCGTGCAAGAGGTGAAATTGTCCTTTGTGTTGCTTCAACTGGATTGGCCTCCCTTCTACTTCCTGGTGGTTGTACAGCACATTCACGCTTCAAGATTCCCATTCCTATTCATAAACAAAGTACCTGCAATATCAAGAAGGATGACCCCATTCATCAACTCCTTCAGCAGACCTCTCTTATTATTTGGGATGAAGCAGGTTCTCAACACCATTTTGTTCTGGAGTCTGTGGATCATACTCTACGTGACTTGCTGAATAGAGATCGTCCATTTGGAGGGATCACTGTCTTGCTCAGTGGAGATTTTAGACAAACTCTGCCTGTTATTCAGCATGGATCAAGAGAACAAATTGTTCCAGCTACTCTTACCCACTCCAATCTTTGGCCCAACATGACTGTTTACTATCTTCATCAAAACATGTGTCTTGGTCAAGATCCTGAATCTGATGAATGGGCACAGCAGCTTCTACACATTGGTGTAACTGATGGAGATCTCATACTTCCTGAACACATGCGCTGTGGTGATGACATGCCTTCCCTCATCAATGCCATTTATTCCCAGCTTCTTACTGGAAACCAGCAGCTCCCTGATCAATACTTTCTGGATCATACAATCCTCAATCCCAGGAATGCCCAGGTCCATGAAATCAATACCACCATTCTCAACTCTGTTGCACCTCAAGAGAAATTCACCTATCTTAGTGCAGATTCAGTCACTGATCAAGAATATGACTATATCCAGCCAGAAGTTTCTAACACTTTCAATCCCTCTGGATTTCCCCTTCATCAACTAGAGCTAAAAGTTGGTGCACCACTCATGCTATTGTGCAACCTGGATCCTATTCATGGTCTTTACAATGGAACCCGTTTAAGGCTGATTAGATCTACTCACAGAATCTTGGAGTGTCATATATTGGGTAGAAATGGTGGTGACAATGTGGTGTTGATTCCTCGGATGGCCCTTGACTCTGGTTTGGAAGATTTCCCAGTTCCATTCTGTCGCTTTCAATTCCCTGTACATTTGGCCTATGCCATGACCATCAACAAGGCTCAAGGTCAAACAGTCAAGCATGTTGGTCTGAACTTGAGCAGCCCTGTTTTCTCTCATGGACAACTATATGTGGCTCTTTCATGTTGTACTCATCCCAGAAACATCAAAATTCTCTTTCCTGATGATCAAAGAAATACCAAAACCACAAATGTAGTTTGGACTGAAGTATTTAGAAACTTGGAGCTTTGCTTTGTATTATAGTTGTATGACATGTACAATAGAATAGACATTTTCAGAATGTATGTATGAAGCCTTGCATCCACTCCATTTGGGCCGAAGGTCCAAATGTGACTCAAAGTCAAGCATCATAACAATAGTGACAATATACAGCAATATCCATGTCCAGGCACAACAAATTTTCTTTGTGTTTTATTTCATGAGTTACCACAAATACAAAAAAGTCATGAAAAATAGGATAAAGCCTTGCGTCCCCCTTGGGCCAATGGCCCAAAACCGAGCCACTGGCTCGTACCTTCTTACTCATTTCTGCTTACTGTCTTAACTCTTATCTGTGGACAGCCTCGCCTTCTAACCAATTCTATCATATCGGTTACGTGTTCCATCTTACTCACATTGTTCTCTCTTGTTCTACGATGTTCCATGCTTACGCATCTTGTAGTATAAGTGGTCTGCCGCCTGTACCATATACTCCATTCTTGATCTACGCAATATAGCATATACTTGAGTCCATAAGCATTCAGCTTGTGACCTTCGAATACACTCAACACTCAACCTTTGTCCCTCGTGTAGAATCAAGGACGTTGCATCTCTTCGTGAGCACCTCCCTTGAGACTATGGGTTTTGCTTCGACCTACAAGTGTACATCTCACATAACAAAAGATCAAGAATCTCCTTTCATCCCTCCTATCTAGGAGTAGGACCGACCACACTCGAAACATTTCCTACTGTGCCCTGAAACGAGCCTACGGGCTCAACCACCCTGAATCTAGCGACGAGGAAGAACAACCCTCTTCCCCAACACCCTTGACCATTGTGCCTTTGACCTTGAACCCCCAGACCCCAAGAACCCCATGGCCCTTCTTGCATACAACAGCAGAGGATGTCATCATGGCTGGTCAGCTCTGGCGGGATATCCTACATAGTATGTCCCGCTTGGCAGCCAGTCTTTCTTCATTGTGGAGAATACAACAACAACAAGGCAGGCTTTCCCTTGATGGATTCCAATCGCCCTATTCTAAGGGTTCCAGCCAAATGCCAGTTTGGACTCCAGTTTTTGAACCACATCATCTACTGCCTATGGGCTCCCTCATTGGACTCATGCCTGCCACCCATCATGCAGAAATTCTCCAGACATATTGGAAGCTATGCAGATGGCCTTTGATTGAAATTCCTTGATGAGGTCCTAGCCCACTGCCACAGGCCTGGCACCCAGTTAGGAATTGATATAGTACTCAACCCCAGGATGACAGAGTTTGCAACTTATACAGACTAGGAACAGTGGAGGAACAGGCACCATGTAAACCAGATTCTTTTTGGAGAACTACCAGCTGAGGGTATTATGAGGCATGATGCCTTATGCAGGAACATGCTGGGAGTGGGCATTCCATGCATATTCAATTCAGAGGTGGAGATCAACTCCAGGAGCTGGAATTTGTACATATGTGTCTGAAGTTCTGGCCGAACTTCCTGCATGCAGAGCGCCAGAATATGACCCAACTGACTCAATAAAGCATGCATGGCCAAATGACGAAGTGAGTGTTTTGCAATAGAAACCACAAATGGTTACCTCACCTACAGTAAATCCCATCTAGCTTGGTTTTTTTTTCATTGAAGCGATATAAAGCAAGATGAGGCACAGATGGCAGCTGAGTCAGCAGGGCATATTAGCTAGAAGGTTTAGAAAATGTACATATATGACCTGTTTATCTAACTTGGGAACTGTTATCTTTAGCAGCAGAAAGCTTGCTTGGTGATTAGATGAAACTTGATTAATCAATTGAAGAGTTTGTATTCCAAAATGGTTGTCAGATGAAGTATAGAATCGGTGGATCATTAGATTTTAAATAATCAGCAGATGTGGATGAAACACACATTGCATGCCGTCACAGCAGCTCAGTAAGGCTTGTAAAGGCCCTGGATGACTCCCGAGATTGCAGCATACACTCTTGATAGCCAGATGGTTTTGGGATTGGGTTGTCTGCTGGCTCTTGACCATCCCATCACAGAACCCACACCCGGGCCTGTATCCTTATTGAGCACACTAAAAAGACCCTGGCAGAGGCAGTTGGGAGTTCAGCCTCTGTTTCAGCCACTCATGGCATACTAGTCACAATGTTATTTTCACTGGGGTCACACCAGTTCACACATCTTCATGAAAATACCATATAATTGAACCAATTCAACTTCATAGCACCATTCTGGTTTCCAGACAAAGAATTGTTAAGGATATAAGCAATTTTGATAAGTAACCGAGTACATGGTAAGCAAGTGTACCAAGCCCATCTGTATACTATAGTCCGTAGCATGTTACCAGATATAAGGTTCTTACCAGGATGTGACCTATTATGTGCATTTTGGTATTTTTACCTCCTCTGTAAGTGTCCAGGGAGTATCCTCAACTTCATCGCAATTTCCTGAGGTTTCATTCCCCCACCATCCCACCACAATGAAGTCCACAAGCAAGATACCTTCGAAAGCATGTTCATTGGCTGTTCCTAACAGCAGACATGCAGAGACTGGCCAGAGACATTATCCTCTCCCCATTTTTCCCACTACTCAGATCCCTCACATCTATCCAAGAATTTACCATACCTGGAAATCCCATCCCGAGTGTGCTGGGAATTTTGCTTGTTCTTGTGCTACATGGTGGCATGAGATGGCAGAAAACAAACATTGCTTCCCTACATATCATATGACTGGCCAACATACCACAGCCTGTCGTGCGCTCATGAGTCTGTTTCCTACTGCGTTCAACACAAAGTAACTTCTCCTAGCTTCCTAAGGGCAGAGGGCAACATTCCCCATGCAAAAACCAAACCCACCAAGGCACAACGCAAAACCTATGTGAAGGTGACAGTAAACAACTCTAAATTCTAATGAATCATCATTTATACCCTCCTAAATGTCCTGCTGGCATTTTCACATTTTTACATAAATCATCAGTCCAATGTATTCATATTCATATATAATATACCTGGCAATATACTGATGAGTAATGCTATAAATAATCTTTTGTTAAATTCTTGAATATATATGATATATTCATATAAAAGTATGCCAATAATTTATATACTGTATCTAATTTGTTACAGAATTATCCAAGACATTAAAGATTCTAATATTGAAATACAAGTTTTGTTCAATATATATATTATCAATTTGCTAACAGGTGCCAGAGCATTTGGTGTTAAATTTATATTGGATAGGTTAGAGACAATCACCTACATGCATGTTCCTTTCCCAGGGGTACCACCCTGCAAGGCTATCAAAAAGGAGCGGTGTCCATGTACCTACATCAACTGTGCACATGATCCAATGCTTTGCCATTGGCCGATGAATTGGGAGTATCCATATGGAGGTTTCCCAGAATAATGTTCCCTTTGTATTCTGCCAAAGCTCAATGTTGGTGGCATTGTATCTGATATGGTCAAGTTCATGGGTTGAGAGTATTGTGATTCAATAAGATATGGGAGGCGAATATACTGAGTAGAGGAGGGCAGCACAGTTGTTTATACAGGTGTCATTCAGGAGGGCTTTATCCAATGATAGTATGTATCTGTATATACTCCTCTTCTCTGGTAGAGGAAAGGACAGACAAGCTTTCCCCCCTCCAGCTGGAAGCAAAGGGTCAAGTGTCTGAGTTTGAAAGGAATCAGGATGAGGTGATAGTTCCAATTGTGTTGCCTTCCAGGGGAACTCTTCGGGGCCAAGCAGTTGGGCGTGTTGCAAGTAACGTTGTGCGTTCTGCTAGCAGACATCGATAGGCTGGTTGTAGATGATGAGGATGTTTGTAACTGCAAGGAAGTTGTGGAGAAAGGTCTCCCCAGCCAAATGCTCTACACCTTTTCATTGCTGCTGCTAACTGCACCCCTTCATTCGGCCATCACTGTAGCATAGCATATTTCCATGTCTATATTGCTTGGGTTATTTGTAGTTGTATGCAATTTCCAAAAAAGAAAATCATTTCTTTTTTTGGCTACAGCAAACACAACAACAAACATTCACTATGGGAAAATTCTGTTTTTACATCTTGACTTTCAACCATCATCATCTCCTCAACCTCAATCAATCTTCCATCATTTCCATCATCATGCCTCGTATTTGTCAAGAATGTAACATTTGTTCCTCACAGTGGGCAACAGATTAGTAATCAGACATGAGAATGGCACATTTATGTATTACTGCCACACAGCAAGTGTCCCAAGGCTCAAGGTTTTGCTACCATGTATATGGTCATTTTGCATATAAGATTCTATTTTTTTTTTCTTATCTCTCCATAACATAAAATAGACCCCATCTGTGGGATTCATTTGAGCCTACAAGCATGAAAACCTGTGATCAGGATGTTGAGATAAAAATAAAACAAGGTCATTCCAGGAACTACTTATAAAAAAATAGGAGGGGCCTCAGGAATGTTTCCAATGGATTTATAGTGTACAAAAACCTTGGGAAACACACTCTTAGGTCATAAGAACACCATACCGAATTTATATATATAATAGGATCATGACAAGGAGACAGAGATGAGTATTATGTACCACCTTCAAATAAATAAATTCTCCAGGGTTTCATGCTTATTACCAATGGATTCCAAAGGTATTAAATTAAAGCCCCTAGGGAAGGTATCTCCACCCCTCTGACACTGGTGTATGAATTTATATAAAGTGATCATAAAGATATCAGAAGGGGTGAGGTACAGTAGCATACTCAAGACAATTAGCAGGAATTTCTTGCACATTTCCAAGAACTTGAAGGGTCCATAAGCCATGGGAGAATGCTTCTACACCATGGAAATGTCACATACATAAGATTTATGTAGAGCAATTTCATATGAGAAGGTAGTGGAGGCATATGTGTGTAGGTTATGTATGTTCATCGAAATAATTTTGAGGAGCTTTACCATCTTCTAAAGGGAATTAACATCATATGGATGGCTCCTTCCCAGTCCATTGACCTTGTCTGGAGCACTCAATAAATCTTTCTTTGAGGAGGTGCTTGTGCTATTGTTTGAAAACATTATACAAATTTCTGGGCATGTTACTTTCACTTACTGGTCAGTCAAGAGGGTTCATAAACACTCAGGACATCCCTTTCAGGTCATGTGCACCATCCTCTGAATTTGAATTTATATATCAGGAATAATACAGAGGGCAAGGAGACATATAAGAGTCTGATGTTCAGTCAGTGTATTCATTGTATCTCCATGCAGATGTTTTGAAGAACAGAGTTTAAGGGGTTGCTCCAAGGAAAACCAGATATATTGTATATAGGGCATGCTGGTCACTGGCTCTACATTTTGGTGATTCTCAGAATTAGAGCATTACTATCTAATCTAGGCACTTGTGTTGCCAATTAACTGACCTACCCCATGCCATCTAATAGATCCCATCTGTGGAATTCTTTTGGGCCTACAAGCATGAAAATCTGTGGTCATATCTGACCATGTTCAGTTGGCTGGCATGTCTTCAGGAATTTACATATATACCTCAATGGTGGAGTTAGAACAGAATAAGGTATTAAGGTTCTATCAAGCATTAGAGGGTTCCACTGACAAGGTCAGGGTTAGGGGGAGCGAGCCGCCGAGCGAGGTATTATCTCAAGTGATGAGACAAAGCAGGTAACAGGGTGAGGGAATCTCTTCACCTTGCCCACCTTATGCAATATAACTTTAACACCAAACCCTCTAGAGCCTGTTAGCAAATTGATAATCTATATATTGTACAAAACTTGTGTTTCAATATTAGAACCTTTAATGTCTTGGATAATTCCTTAACATATTAGATATGTAAATTATCGGCATACCTATATATATATATGAAAATGTATCCATGAAAATACCATATATATTCAAGAATTTGACAAATAATTATTTGTAGCATTACTTATTGGTATATTGTCAGGTATATTATGAATATAGATACATTGGACTGATAATTTGTGTAAAATATGAAAATGCCAGCAGAATATTTAGGAGAATGTAAATGGCAATTCATTAGAATTTAGTCTATGAAAATAGTGTACCAAAGTATAGTAAGTCTAGCAAAAGTCTAGTGAATAGGACATATCACTTTGCCCTATGGTCAATCTCAACTTCTCTGACTACTGTTGAAGTAGCTGTCTGACTCCCAGAAAGTGCTTTGATGGTGTTGTCCAGGACAGGAGGAACATCTAGACACATGATCTTATTAACTGATCCTTCCAAAGCAGCCTACAGATGGCTAGCAAGATGGCAACCCAGATCTAATCAGATATCCACCATTTAGCCACTCCATTTTTCCAACCACTATTCTTGCTCAATTTCTAACCCCTCCTGGTTGACTGGGGCATAATCAATGCTTGAAAGTGGCATCTCCATGCCATCTCTAATGGCAGTTTGGACTTCACCACATGTATCCAGCATGGATTGAGAGGATTGAAAGAGGAAGAGGAGACAGTCAAGGTAGCAGACATGTGGTATGCTGTGAATGGTGGTGGTTGAGACTGATGGGGGAAAGAGAGAGGGTGCAAAGAATCCATGATGATAGGGCATTGAATATGCACCAAATTTGTCTTGTTTTTTGTCCTTACCTTCCTACCACTGCCATGGCCAATAAATATACCCATCTCAGGTTTTGGTCCAATGAATATATTGCTAAGGTTTTCTACAGATGGCAATGGCAATCTTAGTGCTGTGAAATTTATGGTGTATCGCAGGTGTCTCAAGGAGAAGAAGGTGGAGGAAGAGTGGAAGAAGGCTAAGGAGGAGGCACAAAAGAAGATAAGAGCAAAGGAGCAGAGAAGAGTGCAGCAGGTACAATAGAGGGTAGAGGAGGCACAACAGAGGATAGAGGAAGCTTAACAGAGGGTGGAGAATGAAAAGCACAAAGCAGAGGTGAAGGTACAATGCAAGACAGAGAAGGAAAGGAAGAGGCAGAAAGCAGAGGAGAAGTACATAGAGACAGTGTGGAAGGAGGCAGAGGAGTTGGCAAAAAAAAAGAGTCAGTGGTGACTTAACTGCACTCACCATATACTGACCACAACAGATTGAACAAGTCCAAGTGGAGCAGGGATCCAAAAGAAAAGGAAAAGAGGTTATGTGTGTGAGATATGCAAGGACTGGCACAAAGTGTGTGCCTAGATAAGGTAAGGCAAAGGTGTGAGAAGCCCCAAAAGGAGAATGGAGAAGAAAGTGGTATGATGGAGAAAAAGAGCAGTCAAGGAGATGCCAAAATGCAATCAGAAGAAAAATGAGAATGAAGTCAGAGCCAGGAGGAAGAAAAGGCAGGATGGGGGGGTGGGAGGAGTAGATATTCCAACAGAAGATCCATAACATGGATAGAACAAGCACCTAGAGCACCAGAACAAACTACTGGAGCAGTTTGTGGAGCTGAAGTTAAAGGAGATCTGGAGCATGGGTTTGAAGGATGAAAATGAGGACATTGATGGGGAGATGGGGAGAAAGGAGTGGAGGAAGTTGACAATGGAGAAGAAGATCTGGTCTGATGATAAAGGGAGAAGGATGGGATGGGCAAGGTGGCATTGGAGTTGAAATTTGATTGACTCTCATGGTTGAAAGTAGGGGTCTTCATTGGATTTCTAAACACTTATCTATTATCATGCAACATCATACAGTCTTGTATTCTGCTCTATAATAATGTGAGCAAATGAAGGTATGTACTATAACCCAATTCTCTCCCATTTCAAATATCACATGCCACAATATCTATCATACTTATGTAATCCATATGAACACAACAGCAACTACCAAGCAAGGTTGCTGCTGACACTGCAAGCAGCACTCCCAAGTCTGGGAGTCAACTGTTATTTGTGTGGAAATCTATGACAAATCTGTCTGGAACTGATTTGAGCTCCCACAGATTGTGGCCAAAGGTCACCATCATGTTTAACAACACAAGTTTTATAACAACATTTGATGGTGAGCTTTCAACACCCCTTCTTTCCAACCAGTCCACTGACTTCTTCTCTGGCATTGCAGCTACATATATTCACCACCAGATCATCAATTGAGTCAGAGATAATGCCACCAAGTAAGCACAATTCTATTTCAGTTCCCATTCCTAATCCCATTCCTAGGCCACTCTTATGATGAAATCATTCATCAAGTGTTTGATATGCTCCTCGATGACTTAACAGCAGAGTTCACCAGAATGCATGAAGTTTTTATAAAGCTCAATCAATGGACAATTTGTTGGAATGAAGTTACAATTGGGTGAAATGAGTGGGAAATTGGACACTGTAGACGATCAACTGGCTACCATTGACAACAATATCTCCATTCTGGCAAAGAATTTGATGCAAACCAGGAATGAGATGAACAATAGGGATTCTGAATTTGTGTCACATCCTGGTACATAAATAAGTGCTTATCAATATCTACCTGATTGATTCTTATGAATGGCTGCTAAGTATCTAGTTGGAGTTGTCAGATAACTTGGAGAAGGAACAGGTGGAGGTGATGGACCAAGGTATTTAGCCATGTACCACTAGTTTTTGAGTTGCAAAATACAACAGAGTGAGTTAGACAAGAAGAATGCAGATGGGGTAGCTTCACGCTGCCAAAGGTTCTTGTGAAACATCAAGAGTTGGAACCCCTAGTAGGAGAGGTGGTCTGTGAGAGGCATAAGCATTCCTGGTCAGAGTTCTATATGGTGTGAAAGTGATGGAGATGCATCAAACATGAGGCTTTCCAGTTAAAATTGCATTGATTCATTTTCAAGTCTGGGTATTCATTGGAACAGCTACTTTTGCATGCAGTAGGGGAAGAGATTGGAATCAGAACAATTTTACACCAGGTTTGTTGCCAGGAATGGCAGGCTATTCAATTTCCCTTGTGGCTGCCAGTACTGTCACCAAGTGGCAATTACTGTACAATGGCAAGGCACTTCATATCTGCTGATGCTATACTCATAGTACTGGACAACACACTTGCAGAGGCTGCACCACTCAACCAACATCAACTACAGGCGCTACAGAAGAGTATTCAGCAATCATCTATATCTCATGCACAATGTCATTTTCTTTAGTGCTTGAAACAACCACCACTCACTAAAAGTTCTAGAAGTCAAGCAGTGGCAAGTAGAGGTAATCTGGTAGCTCCTAGAGACAATGGGAAATCTCCAAGAGAACAAGAGTGAAGATCTCCTGGAGCTCCATTGAAGTCTTATATACTATACCAGGGTTTGGCTATGGTACACTAGATTGTACAATATCCTATGCTACATGACCAGATCATGAGTAATACATGAGGGTGACTGTTGTATTTGTACAGCCATGTAAAGGAAAGGAAGCTAACTGTGAGGAGGAGATGAGATAGGCAGTGTACATGTATGTATATGTCATGAGGTGAACATATGCAAGGCTACATGCCATGTGTGATCAGTGAGGCCAATATGAGGTGAGCATAAGATGCATAGCAATACACACGATAGCCATAAGGTGGAAGGTTCAGGACTGTGATGGGACTTGAGCTTTTGGGTGGCCTTGGGTGATAAAGGCTAATACATAAGGGCTAAATGCAAAAGTTGCTCTAAAAATTAGGAAAAATAGGCAGAAATCTGGGAAAATTAATGTGGGTCTGTAACAGTGCTTTCTCTAGAATACAAAATCAAGAGGATTTTCATCAACAAGTTCCACAATATGAACCAATGCCATCCAGACCACTGTCCAAAATGGTTAGATTAGATTAGATTAGGGGAGGTAAGCTGCCAAGCAGGGTGTTACGCGAGACGTACTCTTGTAGGTCACAGCGAAACCAGGTCGTCTCAAGGGAGGTACTCACAAAGAGACGCTACGTCCTTGAAATAACCAGAGATACTAAGGTCGAAGGTTCAGAGGTTCGAAGGTCTTAAGCCGATTGCTCAAGGACTCAAGAATACGCTGAATTGC
>JBBPQL010001252.1:0-11480 GCA_038092515.1 Boletus subparvulus | reverse complement strand
GAGTCCGACGAACGAGTTTCTCATCCGGCGGAAACGCGCACGTCATTAGAGTGTATACACTGCGTGGTGGCCATTTTTATGCTTATTTTTTTTTTCTGCTTCGTCTTACGATCGTCTGTTTTTTATATCTAGTGTTGTTACCGTCTCAGTAAACATTTTCCCGTTTTTTACTTAAACAATCGCCCATGTACACGATTCAGATGGTTGTGACAATCCATGTCATGAGATTGGAAGGTGTACCATATGCATAGATACGTAGATAGTTGCGATGAAAGAGGGTGGACGTGTATTAGTGGACAATAAGTATCTTGTAGCCTGCAAGAATATAAGTATGCGCCCGTGTGCAAAACCAAAAAGACGAAAAAGATGCGGATAAATAATTCCTGTGTGTATTATTCAGATGTTAGCTTTAATATATCCTCGTCTCAACGCTGGATCATCGCGAGGGGGTGTGCGGGATAGCAGTACGAAAAAAAAAGGACGGATGAGCAGGTATAAATCAGATAAGGCCAAAGGGACCTTGTCGTCGATAATCACGCGCTTCGTGGCTCGACCCCGCCCTGGGCGGGACCGCTGCATGCGGACGTCCAGCGATTCGGACACGGGTCAAGAGCCGAGCGACAGTGGTCGCGGCATGTTTGGGCCTGACATGGTACGGCGCCGCGAGGATGCTTGGCTGGGCGGGACATTCAACCCGAGCATCTCGTAGACCTCGCGCTGAGCCTCTGCGAGTGCCAGTGCCGCAGACGTTCTCGTGGTGCCGCTGGTGTACACTGAAACTGAACCACGGGATAGGCCTGTCAAACGCACAAGAAAGAAAAAAAGGCAAAAGCTCGTCAGTCGAAACGAGACGCATTGTTGAGAACGCACGGCGTACCTGTCGGTGGTGGCAACGCAGAAGCCATTGACGAGTTCACCGGTAAACGTGGGACGAGCGGAATATCGTCCAGCGCAAGGGACGTCGGCCGCGGGGCGTTGGTGGACGAACGGCCCGGTCGGTGCTTGCTTCGGGGCCGCAAACCAGCCTGCAAGAGACGGCCGCCCGACGTGCGCACGGCCGAGATGCGCATCGAGCGCTTGCTGCTCGCCGGGAACAACGCGTCGGGGTTTACCTTGGCATCGCCACACCCGTACGCGCTCTGGGACACGCAGTCGTTGGGCGTGTCATAGTCCTGCGCAATGTCCTCGGCGTGTTTCCGTCCCCCGTCCCGCTCCTGCAGATGCTCCTTCTCCGCCATCTGGCCAACGAGCAGCCCGTTCACCTTCCGTAGCGCCATCGCGAGTGCGCTGGTGTTGTGGACGTCACGCAGGCTCTTGAGCTGTGCCATCTGGTGCACGATATCGTGCATCTTGTCCGCGAGACGGTCGAGTGCTGATAACACCTCTGCGAGCTCTTCCACCGTACGAGCGGCTGTCGTAGCATCATTGGTCTCGACACCTTCGACGTGGCCGGCCAGCGCACCCATGAGAATCCACCGTTTCCGCACGAGCGCCTTGTATTGCGCCTTGACGTCCGTGTGCTGCAACTCCAGACGATGCATCTCGTCCGCAATCTCCCCCTCCAGAATGTCAGGTCTGACAAACCGGAGCGCCGAACCCTCGGATGACTGCTGGATCGCCTGCGACACGATCTCCTGGAGCTGCGCCGACGTGAACGTCCACTGGGCCGCCTCCAACGTGAGTCCGCGCCATTTTGGCGGGGGCCTCTGGAACTTGGGAGGAGGCTTTGAAGCAGCAGAGTGTAGTTTACGCCAGGGCAACTCCGGGCTGCCAGTGGGTTCACTGCTTCCTACAGAGGATACAGAACCGTTTCTGCCCCGGATGCTAGGAAAGAACGAGCCAAGGACTTGTCCAGGCCCGCTCGGTTTTCGTGGCCCGATGGGGAGAGGTGGACGCGATCTCATGCGAGTCCGCATAAAACCAGATGTCAGGGAGGAATTGGAAGGCTTTCGGCTGTGCCGATAACCAGGATCTGTAGATGGTGTTCGCGACAAAGAAAGTGGGGAAGTGGAACCAGGATGGTACGCTGTTTTCTCTGATACGACGGTATGGTAGGGGGGAGGGGGGACAAAAGATGGAGAGGGGGTGGTGTACGATGAAGCTGACAGCGACGGCGAGGGTAGGAATGATGCGAGAAGTGAAGACGGGGGAGACGACGGAGATTTTGATGCATTGAATTGGCTGATGGCTGTACTTGTTGTAGGAAGGGGCGATTGGGGTAGACTAGTCGACGACGAAACCGCCGTTGAACTATCAGTTAATGCAGGTGAATTTAATGGGGAAACATCTGTCGACTCCGGAAGGGGAATAGAAGTCGGCGATTCGACGGATGGATCTGTGGCGGAAACAGGGACTGTCGTTGGGCCGGGCGAAGGGTCTACGTCACCTACGTCAATAAATGAATGCCGTGCGCGTGCTCCAAGAGCTCCCTCTTTGAGCAAATAGGAACTCGAGGACGAGATGTGGGCGAGTGGACGAAGATGGACATCAGATAGGGGTTCTACGGAATCCTGTGACCCAACCGCGTTCGTCGTCAATGAGTGGTTCGTTTCGTCTGAGATGCCTGCGCCATCGTCTACCTGCGCGGAAGGTGATAGGTTCGACCCGGCTTGTCTTGGAAAAGGGGTCTTTTGCCTAGTCAATACAGGCGGCTGGGATTTGTGCAATGCGACAGCACCTCCTACGCCATCGTTATGGCCCACCCGTCGCCTCGCCGTCTTCACGCTGAAATGCAACTTTCCTGACCCGCGCCCTGCAGATTTCATACGTGATAGACGTCTGCGTAATATTTGGCTGTCGGATTTCGCAAGGAGGGCACTCCCTGGCGACCAAAGTGGTGAGAAAACAGTCGGAGTCTCTGGAAATGTCTGGTATCCCGTCGATGCACATGACCAAATGTGCGATGACGACGTGCTTGGCCCAGATCTGAAGGTGAGATCATAATTGAGCAGCTCGCCATAGTCATGCTCTGACGTCGCTGCTGACGGTAGACCATGAACTTGGTGCGAGGTAAGGATACCGTCCGTCAGAGAATCTTCCTTGGCTGTGAAGAATTTCTCAGATTCAAACTTGGAGTGAGACAATGAACCTATCGTACAGTCATTCCAAACGAGGTTTGACCCGCCAGCCCTGCGTTTCCTTTGTGCACGAGATGTGTTAATACGCTTAAATATTGGCGCAATAGGCGCGATATACGAGGCACTCGAGTCCGAGTCAGGAGAGGCGACCATTACCAGCGGCCCAGGCGGCACAAAGTTGAATTCGTCCAGGCTGTGGTCATTAGAACTCGGAAAAAACGATGATTCCTGTGATGACTGTGTTGTTTCCTGGGAATCTATTGGCAATGGTGCCACTACCGCAGTTTTAGGTCCATCAAACACAGCGTTGTTTGCGGCCCGTATGCGTACCGGGATAGGACCCACCTTCGGTTGCAGTGCCGTATCGGGGACAACGGGCAGAAGGGCCTTGGTTGACGTAGGTGCCGCCGGTGAGATTTCCTGTATGCAACATATTCGCCGCGCCATCTCGGGAGATGTGATGTAAGCATCCGACATAGGATATTCCGAATCAGTGCTCGCCCCAGAATTTATAGTGGGGGGATAGTTTGGGTCTGGTGGCACACTGACCAACATCGCGGGTACTGGGGGAACTGGAGGCATTGAACTCCCTGAGTCGAATAGGAAGCAAGAACCACGGGGAAGCGTCACAGAGTCCTGACGTACAACTCCCCTCCGATGTTGCGAGCTGCGGCGTTTGCATGACGAAAGCACAAACGAGGACGCAATCAAGGCACGTGCAATAGTAGTCCCGGAGATCGAAGAGAGATTGTCCGACACCGAATGTGAAGATGAATTGGCCTCTGGCTGGGACGATGCGGGAGGAGGAACCCTGGTTGGAACAGCCGAATGTTCTATCTGAACCTTGGGCATCAAATGGTCTTCATCCGGGATCATAATGGGAGCAGGTACCGATTTCTTGCGAAAAGTAACGCACTTCGAGGAAAATGTCAAATCAAGTGTCTTGAACTCGCGGTTAAGGTATGACAGACACTTACGGGAGATACATCCTCTGAGTGGTCAAGCGACGGCGCAGGTGACGGGTCCGCGTGGGCCTCCTGCGTCAAGTTATTCTGGGTTACCGTAGAGTTCTGGGCGCAACGAGAGGACCCTGGAGAGCAACTCCTACTTCGCAGCAACTCTTGGGGAAACCATTCCTCGTTGGAATCCAAGAGGTTGAGATCCACCAAAGGCGAGCTCTGAGCGGCCAGAGACAGAGATTTCTCATTGATGTCGAATACCAACGGCGACGCAACGGATGAGGCTGAGGCTGAGGCCGAGAATGAGTTTTGGTGAGGACGGGATTCGATCACCTTGTTGCCCTTGCGTTTACCATTCCGTCGAATGAAGTTGAAGAGCATCTCCCACTCTCTATCCGAGAAAGCTTCCCCACGAAAGCTGGAACTGGATAGAAAGGGGGGAGAAAGCACAAAAACGACGAGAAGAAGCAAAGAAGCTAAAAGGTTGTGGATCGGATACAGAGAAGATCAGTATATATTAGTGACGTTCCTAATAACAGTTTGCATCACGGAATGGACTGCGGCATCAAAATCTCCCTACCTCCTGAGCCTCGCGTACAGAGCCTTGTGAAACCCCAGGGCGACTCGTGGTATTTTTAAGTATGATCTCATATCCTGCAGTGCCCACGAGGCAAGTGAAATGGCTTGGGTGAGATGGCGGCTACAGTTGTTAGTGTTCCTGGACCACCAGTGGTTCATCGAAAGCTCGCTTCCATGACGGGTAATATTAGGCTGTGGCTCAGGGGCTTTCGTTCCCCATTGAAAATTGGATCGACTGTCTCACTGACCAATGACAGTAATGAAACACCACAGCTCGAACCCAATCTCGTAAGTGTGTTCTCGGATCAAGCTTCCGTTGCGCGACACATGTAATCGCGTCCTTTTTTACCTGGTAATCCAGTTTCGCCGCCATCACTATTTTTCTCCTTAAACATCATCTGACGTGCCGGTGATTTTCACGCGTTTTCCCAATGCACCACTTGTGCGTGCAGTCTATCAAAAAAAAAATTACCCATCATGTCTCCAGGGAGGAACATGATTATCAAGTCCACCATGAAGAAGATTTGAATGACACATGAGTGCTGAGTGGCGGAGCTGTCACTGTCATTGCCCGGCCCGGGGGGCTGGTAAACCCGGTTCCACCAACTCCACCAGATCAAAACAAACAAGGCTATCAACTACCGCTTAGAGTGAGCACGCGCTGCATCTCATTGATGGGAAACTAGCGTAACAGAGGCCGCCAGCCTCCCTCTGAATCAGGCTGGTACATGCTAAGCAATAGTAAATGTACATAGAAATATCTTCGGTGTTACATGTCTACATATAAGCCTTCCAGGCGGTTGCTGAGGTGACGGTGATTGCTCCGACTGCAGTGTTGCCACCAGTGCCGTCGAGTAAAACTTTTTTCGAACTAAGCCTTCGGTTCGAAAGTGGCAGTTCAACGCAGCAAGTTACACCTCTCCATTCACCGTTCGCAAAACTTTGAAACGACTATCTTATTGATTGGGGTCTACATACGGGCCGCCAGCCTCCGCCATCTTCGAATCTACACAGCTTTCCGATAACCGTTTGTAACAATTTGAAACGACTCCCTTATTGGTGAAAGTTGGGGCTACTGGCCGTCTTCGAACAACTTCTCAACAAGGGCACGACGTGAGCCGCACCCGTCTTCCCACCACCCTGTTCACAAAGGCAATGCGCCGAATCGTACTGTTCAGGGAGCATAAAACTTACACTGTGACAGGCTATACGGGTCATGGCATGCAGAAGGGATGCTCATCCGACTTTTCACTACCGAAGGGAGAGGATAAATGTGTTGGACGTGCCGATGTAACACAGGATCTGTTGACGGGCGAGTCGACAACCCCCGAGCGCTACACGCCGCCCGTGCATGCCAGACGCAACCTGTACTTGCCGTGGTTTACGCGCAATCCAAATAGTACGTCGGCTCGCTTGCTCACTTTACCGAACGCTTCAAACCACGGCCCGCAACAATACCGAACTCAGCGTACTCACCGCCGTCATAGGTGTTCTAAGCGCCATCGACGAGAACGTCCTCGCGAACGCATCTGTTTTCTCCTCTTTGACGCGGAGGCCCATGTCAGAAAAGCCGTGTCGGGCTTCGTAGCTGGGGTTTGGCAAGGAGTCGCAGACGAGCGCGTCTCGGCCGTGGCAGGGCGTAACAAGGGGGAGAAAGTCAAGTCGAGGGCGGGCGCAAAAGCCTTGGCAATGTTACTCGTCAAGTGGGGCAAGGCCCTTGACCGAGGCTGCTGAGGAGGGAAGTGAGGCGGTGCAACCAAGTCGGCGCATACACCTACCCTCTTCGAGTGGGGTCAACCCAAGAGGTCGGATTGTGCTTGCTGTCGAGGCACTCTGGGACGAAGTCGATGCTGTCAATGATTGGGAGTGTATCTTGGACGTCCTACTGCTCGACTATTTAGCAGGCAGAGAGGACGACATGGTGCGGGCCTGATTCGCTCGTTGAGTCTGCACGAGATATGGTGGATCCTGCATGGGCGATTATCGGGAGTGGAGGAAATCGTGCTGCTCGAAGTATTCGTGGCATCTTTGCGTCGCGCCAAACTGGCGTCGACAACCGGAGAAAAAAGGTTTACTTCATGTCACTGTTTACTCTAACGGCACTGAGGTCGTGTTCTTCTCGCAGGGCGACGAAGAGACGGTGGTATCGGACCTGACGCATGCGTTGATCAAGGGACTAACAAGGTTGTTCATCAAACGTGCGTCGTCGAGAGATTTTAGTCAATGTAGCATGGAATAACGATGAGTTGTAGGCGTGCGCGAGCTTCTGGGACGACGTATCGAAACAATTCCTCTCCCGTTCCTCGCGATCCGTGCTCACCAAGGCTGTCTCTGCGATCCGACATTTCGCCACGTCGCTGACAAACATGAACAGCACAAAGATCCTTGAGCTCGAGGTCGAGCTGGCGACGCAGCTGCGTGACGCCGTCGCCGGCCGTGAAGAGATCGAGGTGGTATGCTTCTCCGAAGGCTAGGTGCTCGCTCTGGGTGCTGTGTGTGCACGGATATGTGCGTTAGCGGGCTCGAGGGATATATGTGCATGGATGGGGGAAGACGGGGGTGGTAAGCAAGTCCATTGGACATCATCTTTGTCGTCGAGAGAAGTCGTCTGGTGTACAGGGACTCGGAGCGGGTGAGTGTGGTCATCTCGGTATTAACACGAACTAACGCTGCAGCGTGGATCGTCAGATGGTCGAGCAAGGCCTGCATCTACCCGGGTTGCATATCATCTGGAAGGCTCGTGGCTTACCGACGTCAAGGGCACGTTGCCGGACAGCGACAAGTTTCCACAAGCGTTGCGCAAGCGACGCGATTCATTGATCGAAAAGCTCGTCGATTTTGTCGTTGGTCAACAGTCGAATACAGCCGAGGTCGTCAAACGCGCGGTGGGTTCCAGCATTATGGTGTGGTCCTCGTCTTATCTTGATTCCGCTTTGGATTGATAGGCATTCTCTTGTTCTGTCCGAGGCTCCGAGCCCAGCGACGTCGCTGTTGGAGAACAGCCCGACATATTCTTGGACCTTTCGGGTCCAGGTCTCGGATTCCAAAATGTCGGTCATCAAAACTGGCATCTGCACGGCTCGTCCGTTCTTGAGCTGGCTCGACATAGGTAACCCGTAAACGGATTTTTCGTGACCTTGTCCTTTGTTCGTGCTCAGTTCTCTGGTGCTCGTCGTTGACAGTAAAATTTTACTCTCCGAGACCCACCTTCAAGACGCTTGCAGCAGTATCGATACTTGCGGGTCCAGGGTTGCCTGGAGCGTCGTTGAATCAGTAAATAACTAGATAGTCTATCCTACATTCATCCGGTTTCTTTTTTCGGGTATCGCGGACCTTTTTCCTTTTCTCGCTACACTAGCCTTATATTTATTTTACTGACATTGAGTAGGACTTACTCCTCCCACTTTAATCGTACCCTTTCACAGTCTCCACGTGGGGACGCGCTGCCCAAGGGCCGCTCTCGCTCCAACTCGAGGAGGAAGTGCAGCAGAGTTGTGCAGGTTTCATCCAATCCCCCATCGAACAGTATGCAGAACTGTTGGAGGACGGCAGTCGCGCTCAGGACGAGGAGCCCGAGAGCGGCCACGAGACAGCTCCGAAGTGGAGGAACCCGCGCCGGCTGCCAAGGATGGCAAGGGCAAGAGTAGTACCAAGACGAGAGCGAGATCGTCTATCAAACCAAGTGCGTGCGTTCCTGTCTGCCTCTAGTCTGATGCCAACGTTGGCCCGTAGACCAAACCCCAACGAGATATCAATATCAATTCATGGCGACAGTATCGACGTTTTTGCGCGCGATTCGTGCGGGAGCGGTGCACTTCAAGCATGGCGATGTTTTACTCGCGAACTATGGGCGTCTTAGCCCACCCTTTGATCTCTGTACAAATGTGATCATTGACGCACAACGATAATGGCGACATGGTCGTGAGGTCATCAAAAAGGCCCTCTCGGAGTACGTCTCTCTCTCGCGCCGCCTGACGACGCGTGCCCTGCATTCGTTTTCGCTCTTGATGGATGCTGTGGTTGTGCAGAGAGAGGGGTCGAGGAGGAGAGGCGAGGGAAACGATAGAGGTGTGCGAGAGGAATCGAGGGGAGAGCAACCGCGGGAGGTACCGAGGCTTGGTCAGGAGCGTGGGTAGAGCATAGAGTAGCCACGTAGGCAGGTAACGAATGTCCACAGTGCGTTGTCGTCGCGGTTCCCATCCTGGCTCGTCCAACGCGGTGGTGAAAGACGAGGAACAGATGATCGGCCTGGCGAAGCAACTTCCAAGGAGCTTTACTGGCTGTCGTGAAGCAGCTGGACAGCCGGTACGTCGTCAAGACGCACAAGGAATTGCTCCAGGAAGCCATCAGGAACGTATCTGCGTACGAAAAGAGCAAGAACAAGAAACGGTTGAGTCGTTTTTCAAGGCGTTGGTCCCGCCGCTCAAGGGGGACGCGTTGACCATGTGCGTCTATTCTGTGTTTCGCGTTTTGCCGGGTGCTGACGTGCTCGCTTTCACAGAAAATCGCATTTGGACCAGTTCGTGAGCGATACCAAGATCGAGGTCAAGCCGACGGCCAGGACATGGGAGCCTCTGCGGGCGTATGAAAAGAAGCTGGTGTCGATCATGCACTGATGGAGAGTCCTGGCGAGGCCGCGGCCGAGACCGAGAGCGGTTGTACGTCATCCGCCGACGCTGTCTGAACAGGCGCTGGACCGGGGACACTGGGACAGGCTGTCCCGCTCTCAGGAGAGCTCCCGTCACGACGCGGATGGAAGGAAGCAAGGAGGATGCGTGATGATGACTAACTATGCACACAAGGACTAGCTACGACCTACGAGGACTCCTGCCCACGAATGCTGAGAACCTGACTCGCCATGCCAGGCTTCCCCGGTACAGCGCAGAGCGACCTCGAGATGGACACGGATGCCGGGAGGGGGCAAGGGGCCCGGATGGTGATGTGGTCGCGCAGGAGACACCAAAGCGTCGGCCACGGGTCCGGGTCCGGGAGGACGATGATGATGGCAATGGGTCAGAGTCGCCGGCGGAGACGGCCCGCGCTGTGGAGTCTACGCGTGACCATCCAGCGGAAGTCCCGAGGTCGTCTGTGAAGCGACGACCAGACGACGACGCAGACGAAGAGGCAGGTGCTGATGCTGATGCTGATGCTGATACATATAGGTGCAGGCGTGGACGGCGACCGGGCTAGTCTGGACCCCGACGAGGTGCCTCCGTCCGAGAACGCGTCCACGACACTGATGAGTCCGACTCGGACTCGGACTCGCGAGTTTCTCATCCGGCGGAAAAGTGCACGTCATTAGAGTGGATACACTGCGTCGTGCCAGTAGTCATTTTTGCGCTTATTTTTTACGGTAAGTTTCGCTACCGTCTATTCTTACATCTAGTGTTGTTACCGTCGCATTATATTTTTTCTCGTTTTTGTTACTTAATCGCCCATGTACACGATCCCGATGGTGTGACAATTCATGACATGAGATTAGAAAAAGTACTATATGAGCCCCTACGTAGGTAGTTATGATGAAAGAGGGTGAACGAATAATAGTGGATAATAAGTATCTTGTAACCTGCAAGGATGTACGCCAGCGACCCAAAAGAGACGAAAAAGATGCGGATAAATAATGCATGTGCCAGTGTCAAGTTGTGTGTATGATTCAGATGATAGCTAAAACATATCATCGGCTCGACCTTGGGTGATCGCGAGAGGACGTGCGGGATAGCGCCACGAAGAAAAGAAAAGACATATGAGTAGGCACAACTCAGGCAAGGCCATCAAAGAGACTTTTATCGTCGATAATCACGCTCTTGGTCGCACGGCCCCGCTCTTGGCGGGAGGGCCGCACGCGCACGTCGAGCGGTTCGGACACAGGTCGAGAGCTGAGCGACGGTGGTCGCGGCATGTTTGGGCCTGACATGGTACGGCGCCGCGAGGACGCTTGGCTGGGCGGGACACTCAACCCGAGCATGTCATATACCTCGCGCTGAGCCTCTGCGAGCGCCAGTGCCGCAGACGTTCCCGTGGTGCCGCTGGTGTACACCGAAACTGAACCGCATGATGTGCCTGCCAAACGCACAAGAAAAAAAAAGAAAAGGTCGTCAGTCGAAAGGAAACGCATCGTTGAGAACGCACAACGTACCTGTCGGTGGGGGAAACGCAGAAGGTCCCATTGAGGCGCTCACCGGCAAACGTGGGACGGGCGGAATATCGTCTAGCGCAAGGGACATTGGCCGTGTGGCGTTGCTGGATGAACGTGCCGGTCGGTGTTTGTTTCGACATCGCAAGCCAGCCTGCGAGAGCCGGACGCTCGACTTGCGCACCGCCGAGATACGCATCGAGCGCTTGCTGCTCGCCGAGGACAACGCGTCGGCGTTTACCCTGGCATCGCCACACCCCCACGCACTCTCGGACACGCGGTCGTTGAGCGTGTCATAGTCCTGCGCAATGTCCTCGGCGTGTTTCCACGCTTCGTCCCGCTCCGTTCGGAGCGCATCGATCTGCTCCTGCAGCCGTTCCTTCTCTGCCATCTGTCGGACGAACAGCCCGTTGATCTTCCGTAGCGCCATCGCGAGCGCGCTGGTGTCGTGGACGTCACACAGGCTCTTGAGCTGTGCCATCTGGTGCACGATATCGTGCATCTTGTCCGCGAGACGGTCGAGTGCAGACAACACCTCTGCAAGCTCTTCCACCGTGCGAGTGGCCGTCGTGGCATCGTTGGTCTCGACGCCTTCAACGTGGCCGGCCAGCGCGCCCATGAGAATCCACCGTTTCCGCACGAGCGCCTTGTATTGCGCCTTGACGTCCGTGTGCTGCAACTCTAGACGATGCATCTCGTCCGCAATCTCCCCCTCCAGAATGTCAGGTCTGA
>JBBPQL010001251.1:0-11488 GCA_038092515.1 Boletus subparvulus | reverse complement strand
CGGGATCGGGCGGCGGCGGAGAGGGCAACGGTTGGGGTTGTGGCCAGGTGCCCAACGAGTGCAGGAGGGACACTGATAGATGGGACAGCTGTTCCGATAATGGCCCAGACGGTGACAAGAGTGACATGCTTGATGATAGTGGGGGTGAGTGGACGGAAGGGGAACCTGCGCGTGACCTCCGGTCCACCAAGATTCGACCCGTTGAAGGACACGTTCTTCATCAGATAATAGGGGGGAGGATGAGGCCGAGACGTTGGAGGACGATGTGGTGCGGGTGGACAGGGCAGTGACGAAGGAGGCGGAGGAGTCGGGGGAGTTCCGGCACGAGAGCTCCAACATATATCGGTCAATGTCCTCTAGGAATTCCAGCATGCCAAGTTGGTACATGGCCATTACTAAGGATCCTTCGATCTCTAGGTACACCTCCCGAACGAGGCGGGAAAGGACTGTCTGTTGGGGGGAAGGGGAGATGTTGGTGGACATGAGGCGAAGGTGAGAGTTTTTGAGGTAGGCGCATCGGAGGGCATAAAGGGGGGAACCGATATCGAGAAAAGAATCAATGGATAAGGCGAATGCAGTAGAGCGGAGGTAGTCAGAGAGCTTTTTGATGTCACGGGCGTCGGGGAAGTCGTCACGGAGAGTGTGGGCGTAGAGGGGAATGGTTACGGAATGAATAGGAGTAAGTACTGTAGCCAAAGAGACAGGAGGGAAACTATCAGGCGCAGGGGAGGGAGAGCCCCAGCCTGCCTCGGGTCGAGTAGACGAAGGCCGAGAAGTATCATCAACAATAGAAGAAGAAAGAGATGAAGTTGTAGAAGTGGTGGTTGCATCGTAAGACATGGTGGTGATGGTTTCGATGAGAGGGGAACTAAGGGTGGAAGGTGGAGGGATGGAGCCTTTTATACGCGGTGAGGGCGGACTTTGCATGTTTCAAGTCCCGCTCAGGGACCCAGGAGTCTTCTTCGGCCGAGTATCCCTTCCATCGGATCAGGAAGGAGCGGGAAGACGGAGGTCCACGGTGGCGGATAATCTTTTCGATTTCGTATTCTTCTTCTCCCTCGATAAGGTCAGGAGGTGGCGCAGGGAAGTTCTTACCGTGGACCTTGTTTTCGCGATAGGGAGATAGAAGAGAAGCGTGGAAGACCAGGTGAATTTTCCAGGTCTTTGGTAACCGAAGTTGATAAACAATGGGCGATAAGACTTTGGTGATTGTAAACGGCCCTTCCCGTTTAGGAGCGAACTTCGGGTTGATAATAAGACGTTTCAGGTTCCGGGCTTCCAGCCAGACCTTGTCTCCTTTGGCAAAAGGTTTGAAGCCTTTTTGGGAGCGGGAGTTCATGACTTGTCGTGCGAGTTCGTGAGCGGCGAGGGCTTCATTGCGGGTGGCGGAGAGGGTCTTTAGGCGGGATTCTACTGGGGGAATGGAAGTGTCAGAAATAACCAAGGGGAGGGGATGGGGTTCGTATCCCATCATGAGATAGAACAGGGATTGGTTGGTAACGGAATGGGGGCGGTGATTATGGGCGAATTCTGCGTGGGAGATCGATTCGGACCAAGATGTGGGATTATTGCCGCAGAAGATACGAAGGTAGGTCTTGACTTCCTGGTTGACTCGTTCCGTTTCGCCGCCAGACTGAGGGTGATAGGCGGTGGAGAGGGAGAGGTCATAGTGTAGGAGCTTCCCGAGTTTGCGAGCGAAGGAGGATGCGAATTGGGGACCTCGATCAGAGATGACTTTGTCAAAAAGTCCAAAACGAAGGAGGACTTTGTGGAAAAAGAGGGAGGCGATTCCCTCGGCGGTGACAGATTTCTTGGTAGGGCAAAGAATCACCCCCTTAGTAAGCCCATGGTCGACCACGACCAGGAGAGAGTCAAAGCCCGAGGAGTCAGGGAGATCGGTGATCAGATCGCAGGAGATCTGCTGGAAGGGGCAAGAGGCGATGGATTTGATAGGGGATAAGGGGGGTATGGTAGGGTGTGTGTTAACCTTATTTTGCTGGCAAAGGGCGCAGCCCTCCACATAACGGCGGACAAAGGAGGCAAGCCTGGGCCACCAGAATTCAGCGGCGATGAGTTGGCGTGTTTTCAGGAACCCGGGGTGGCCGGCAGACTCATGGTCATGGCATCGTTCGAGAATGGTGTGGCGAAGGGAATCGTCCGCGGGGACGTAGACACGGCCTTTGTAGGTAAGGATGCCCGCTTCGACCTGCCAGTCGGCAAGGCGGGAACGGAAAGGAAGGGGAATGTCTTCGTGCATGGACTGGAGAGCCTGAAGGATGAGGGGGTCACCAGCGGACGCGGATTCAATGCGGTGGGAGAGGGCGGTGTCAATCAGATTGACAAAAAGGGAGGGCGGAAGGAGAGTGACATCGGCGTTGTCAGAGTCGATTGCGGGCAGAAGGTCAGGGTGGCGGGAGAGGGCGTCAGGGCCGGCAAGGAGTTTGCTGGGTACGTGGACCATTTTAAGGTTGAAGTCAGCGAGGTCAATAAGCCAATGTGCTTGGCGGCGGTTAAGCGCTTGGGGTTGACGGAAATAGGTTAGGTTCTTGTGGTCGGTGAAGACCTGTACTGGGAAAGGGGAACTGTGAAGATAATGGCGCCAGGACTTCAAGGCGCGAATAACCGCAAGGAGTTCTTGGTCATAGATATCGTAGTTGCACTCAGCGGGGGAGAATGATTGTGAGAGGTAGGAGCAAGGGTGCCAATCCCCGTTAGAATCGGTTTGAAGGAGGATGGCACCGGATGCGTGCTTGGACGCGTCGGTGGTGACGGCGAAAGGGGCGGACAAGTTGGGGAGGTGAAGGACGGGCTTAGTGAGGAAAAGGCGCTTAAGAGAATCGAAGGAAGATTGACAAGAGGGGGACCAATTCCAGGGGAGGTTCTTCTTGGTTAAGTCAAGGAGAGGGCAGGTGACGTTGGAGTAGTCAGGGACGAAGCGTCGATAGAAATTGGCGAATCCAAGGAAAGAGTGAACATCTTTCACCTTGGTCGGGGTAGGCCAACTTGCGATTCCGTCGAGTTTAACCAGGTCCATGGCCAATTGGCCAGGTTTAACGATCATCCCAAGGTATTCTACCTCGTCAGCGGCGAACTTGCACTTTTCGAGCTTTAAGTGAAGGTCAAGTTCGGTCATTCGTTGTAGGACGCGTTTGGTGCGTTCCTCATGGAGGGCAGTGTTGGGGGAGTAGATGAGGAGGTCATCCATATAGATGACGAGCCATCCTTCGGCAATCATGTCGCGGAAGGAGTCGTTCATGAACCGTTGGAAAGTGGTGGGGGAGTTGGTAAGTCCAAAGAACATAACGGTGGGTTTGAAGAGCCCTCTATGGGTGATGAAGGCCGCCTTCCATTGGTGACCATCCTTGATCCATACGTTGTTGTATCCCCAGCGGACATCAAACTTGGTGAACACTTTAGCATCTTGCAGCTTGTCTACGAGGTCAGAGATGAGCAGAAGGGGGTAAGCGTCACGAATCGTGTGTTCGTTGACGTATCGGTAGTCCTGGCAGGGGCGGAGTCCACCATCTTTCTTTTTGACGAAAAAGAAGGGGGAGGCTTGCGGTGAATTGGACGGTCGTATCTTTCCGGAGGCAAGGTTCTCGTCTAAGAAATCCTCGGTGGCCTTGCGCTCGTCGGGGGAGAGGGTGTATACCTTCCCGATCTTCGGGGTGAAGGAATTGTTGAAGTTGATCTCATGATCATAGGGTCGGGACGGGGGAACATGGTCTGTGGCTTCCTTAGAGAACACGGATGCAAAAGAGGAGTGCTCGGGGGGAAGGGTAACTTTAGGTTTAGATGTCTCAGTGGCCGCTGCGAGTTCAGTGGCATTGGTCAGTTTGGCAATGATTGGCAATCCTGCTGGGATGAAGTGGGAACCACACCAGATGATCTGGTAAATGGCGCGGTTTTGTTTGGCATGGCAGATGTACTTGTTCTCCGTCTCCCAATCATTGTAGGCGAAGAGGTGTCGGTCGGTGATAGCGTTCACGTTAACGTGTTGCGGGGGTTTAACAGAGGGTCGGATGTAGTGGGATTCATGGTGTTTGGTGTCGGCGGAGAAGGATAGGAATAGCTCTTGGGATTGATCAAGGGATTCTTTGATGGAGATGGTCTTATCAGCCCAATTGATGGTGGGGTTGATGTCTTTCAGCCAGGGAAGTCCCAGGATTACGTTCTCGTTTCCTAGGTTCATGACATAGAGGGTAGCGCGGCGGGTTATTCCTCCGATATCGAGGAATAGGGTGGTGGAGAATTGGATTACTCCCTTCGAGTTGACAGAGTTGTCCGCATTTCGGGCTTGGATTGGGGTTTTCAGGCGCTGGGTGGGGATTCCTTGTTTTCTGGCAAACCCCCAGTCGATACAGGAGATGCTTGCTCCGTTGTCAATAAGGGCTCTGGTGTCAACGGCTTTCATCGTGTGCGAGGGAACAACAAGTTGAACTGGGATTTGCATAGTGGGTGAAGACTTTACAAATACATTTGCGCATGAGACGGAAGGAAGGGTTTGCGTTGGGGAACTCTTCCTTTCTAAAAATCCAGAGGTTTGAACGAAATCTTTCGTACCACTTCCTCCTCTTCGTCATCGTCAATTTCCTCAAGCTTGGGCAACTCCTCGCTGCTAACTTTCTGTACCTTCTGGTTGCCTTTCTGAGTAAAGGCAGTGCATGCAGTACTAAGATGACCGGGTTTTCGGCAGCGGAAGCAGAGTTTCTTTTCAATGCATCGTTTGCGTTCTTCTGGGGTAAGCTTGGAGACCTTGATGGTGTCGACGACCATGGCGTCAGGGTCGTGGGTCTTGGTGTTGGAGGGGTTGGAGAAGGAGTGATAAGTCTGGTGAGAGGATTTTGAGTTCCTTCTGGCGATGTCGTCAGCTCGCTCCCATTGGGTTTGGAAGGCGATGGCTTTCTTGTACCATTCATCGATGGTAGTGGGGACGGTGTCCATGGACATGATGTGGCGCATCAGGGGTGGCGGGATTCCTGCGGAGAAGTATCCGATCAGGACGTTTGGGTCAGAGATGTTGGCTAGCGCTACATGGTTTTTGAAGGTGGAAATGTATTCCGTTAACGAGGGAGAGTAGGAGTTGTTTTTGGCGTTTTTCAACATTCGCCTAGTGGACAGCCAGGAGATGGCATTCCCGGTGACGTCGTGGTGTTTAAACGTGGTGTTGAACTTCGCGATGAAGTCAGCGAAAGTTCCGAGGGAGAACGTGGTTCCAGAGATGGCGCTCTGGCGGAAGGTCGCAGCCCAAGTAAGGGCCGATCCTTTGGTCATGTACGAAAGGGCAAAAGCGATTTGCTTATCGTCATTGTCATAGACTGTTTTGTTAACAAGGAGGTAAAATTGCATGGCGTGCAACCAGTGTTGAGATTTTTCATAGGATCCGTCAAATGCTTCGGGGGTACCGATGCGTAACTCGGTGGGTCTGGTAGACATCGGCGGCGGAGGTGGCGGGGGGGGTGGAAAACGGGAGAGGAGGGGTAGCGGCGGTGGTTGCGGTGGAAAGGGGAAGAGGGGGGTGGTGTTGATCGAAAGGGGAGACGGTGGGGTAGGGATTCTAGGAATGGAGAGGGAAGCGGAGAGCTGGTGGGATAACGTGCGGGTTTCGTCCTCTTCCTGGGCGGTCAGAAGGGTGGTGTCAGGGTCAAGGGTTTCTTCCTCTTCATTGTCCGAGTGGGAAGGTTCAGAGGGAGAGTTGGTGGGCGAGAGTTCTCGCGGTCTGGGTAAGAACCAGCGAGGATTACGAGTAGGTTGCTGCGCAATGGTGGAAGACTATTACGATGATAGCTTCGTCAAGGAGAACTTGAATCTTTTGTTACACTTGGCTCGGGTAGAGACAAATGTAGACTCAAAAGCGGCAAGGGACGAGAGGTCCTTGAAGGGCGTCTTCAAGGTTCAAGGATGCTGGGGGCTTCCACAGCAACTCCTGGCGACAGACGGTCGCTTAGGGAGTTCAAGGTTCAAGGAAATTACAAGGAGCGCACACTCAGAAGTAGTGCGATGACTTAGAGAAGTCCAGGGAGATTGAGTAGATTCAAGTTAGAGAGAAGTACAAGAAGTGTCGTCGCTTTATATAAATGTGTACCCGGCGCACGGACCAAGCAGTGTTCCTAGTGGAAAAGCTAAGACGGATATAAATGGAAAGGTGGGCTGTGCGATAGAAAAGGAGAGGGCTGTGTAACTAGTTACACAGGAAGTGAGATGACGTCCGTGAGAGAAGAAGAAAGAAGCCATGCGTGGCGTGTAACAATGGAAGCCACATTTAGGCATAAGGCGTTCTAGGAGAACGGTAAGAAGAGGATTCAATGAAGATAGTGAGTCGTCGGGCAAGCGAAGTGAAGAAAGAAAAGAGCAATCGTAACATCACTCAGTAGACACGACCAAAGAATGGATCGTTTGTACATAAGTTTATTTACAAAAGATACGGGGAAGTGAGAGGGAGGAAAAAGGGAGTTTGGGTGAAGCACTTCTGGCCCAGAACAGAAACTGACCTGCTGGGTGGGTATGAGCTGCCATCCCGGTTTGTAGAAGTGGACCGTGGACAACGACGCATGAAGCGAAGCATCACACCTGGCAAGTAGGAAGAGGAAAAATGTGCTTACCATGTTGTTATCTGTGAATGGGAGGAATGGTGAGTTGAAGGAAGGCCTCGTGGACCGCTGGTTTTGCCTGCATGAAGGGAGCGAGGATTTGAGCATGCTTGCAAAGGTATGTCAGAAAGGCATCACTTGCCCATTGACCTTTGACCTTTACCACTTTGAAAGGTACATTTCATAATAAGTACTCCAGCATGGAGCCGATGTGAATGCCATGACCTTTTAATGGGGTCAACCCTGCACTCTTCGCTGCCCTTTCGAGAGTTTTGAGGAATTTTGCTCAAGTCAGTGGGCGGTGGGTGTTTTTACTCTGTATGCAAAGAGGAGAAGGTCTGGGGAGGTGTTATTAATGTGGAAGTGGTTCATGAGGGCGTAGTGAGGGTCAATGAGGCCATCTTGTTTTGCCCAATTAACATCTTCTCCCAGGGGTGCGGCTTTGGTGTGGGGTAGGTGGAAATTTGTAATCTCAAGCCCTTGGTGATCCTGCTGAACACTCATATTCTTGTGCGTGATGTGAAGATCCGGGTTGAAGGAGTTCAGGTTTTTCACTGTGAACTCTCCCATGCACGCAGTTGCGAAAAAGGTGGTTGTTAAGCAGGTGAAAACAGCAGCATCGAGGGGATCAGACAATGATAAGCGCGAACAGATCTTGATTATGGTGTCAACTGTGTATGGCTCATGTGGTGGTCATTTTGAGGATGCCAGCACAAGGATTTTCATAGCTTTGATGAGGGCATTGATTTCGTCTGAGTTAAAGGTCCATTTGAGGCCATGAATGGTGTGCCAAGCATGTACTGCGCTCAAGTAGTTGGTGACTGTGCTCCCTGCATACATTCCAGCAAGGGTCGAAATGAAAGTGGAAATTCGTTCGTGAGAAGCAGGTGCGTGCAACGGTTCAGGAATGTCTTTGAGGTTGCAAAATGTATGATATACAAGGAGTCCAGAACCGTATGTCTCTTTGGTTGAATCTGCCCAGGCATGCCTGATAACTTTGTAGATGCGCTGTGAGTCAGATGGAGTGAGCAGGAAAGATGCACTGCGTGTGGTCGATGGGAGCCACCAGATTAGTCATTCCTTGGCAGGGAATTGCAGGTGCAGCAGGTGAGTACTAGAGGGAGGGAGGGGGGCTGGGGGGAGGAGGACAGTAGGGGTCTTGGGGACTGTGGGAGGTGAGTAGAGGAGGAGGTGCTTGGGGGAGATGATGCACTGTGATTGATCGCAGCATGGATGAGGGTCTGCCTTGGGGAGGTGCTAGGGGGGGTGTGCCCGAGGGACGGGGGGGTCGTCAAAGTCCACGATGAGGCTGCGTAGCTTGTTAGGGATGGGGATAGGGGGGAGGAGAAGATGCAGGGGGGAATAAATTCCACATGAAAGATTGTTGATGGGATTTTTGGCGCTAGGGATGTATCGTATGTGGGCGGTACAGTGAGCCACTGCCAGGATTGAGTGAATGCATTTGAAAGAGTCATTGGTGGGTCTGTTTCAGCTACAGCCTTTGTGCCACCCTTCAATGACTCCTTGGTTGTCACCAAATACCTTGAAATGAAGGTTGGAGGTGCCGGAATGGAGGATGGTGTGAATGAGGAGCTCGAACCCAACACTTTCTGCCCATTCTATGTCACATCCCCCCGTGCCAGTTTGGGCGAAGTATCCATGCTTGCCAGTGTCCGTTGAGGAGAATGCCAATACCTGTGGAGGAGCTAGCATCTGAGAAAGCGCTCAGTTCGTGGATCAGTTGAGGGAAGGGGATGGGTGTGGGGGGTGAGGGTGAGGTGAGGCACTCCAGCCACCACTTGAGGTCGCTTTGGGTGCCTCAAGGGAGAGTTCTCAGCAGGAAAGGCTTGTTGCCAAAAATAGAGAGCATGGCTTCTAGGTTGCTTATGTATGGTTGCCCTTCTGGAATTACTAAAGCAGCATGTATCAGTTTGCCATGCAATTTTTGTGCCTCACTCAGTGTGTGTCTGCAGTGGGTGTCCCAATCCTGGATTGCGCTGATGTATTTCAGATGCTTGGGTTCCGCTAAGCTTACTGTGCGTTGCGTGAGATCCCAAGTGAGGCCAATGAAGGTGGGGGAGTTGCAGGAGGGAATATCCTTGGATACTTCCCAGGAGATCCCGAGCTCTTGTGATACCCAATCGATGTCACTTATGTCATAGCAGAAGGTTTGATTTGATGGTGGTTGTGGTGGGTTACGTGACAGGTCCTGTAGTGGGAATAAGAAATCTTCATCAAATTCCTCAATCTGGTCATCAGGAAGTGGGGCACCTGCGAACCATGAATGACCACCTTTGATTCTGGGACTGCCGTGGTTTTGGATCTGTTTCACAGTAGCATTTCAGAGTTGGTTGTAGCTGGAAAGTTGGGAAGTTGGGATTCAGATGAAAAGATGGTTGTCGACCCATCTCAGGATAGGGCCAATGCCTGTGGTGCGCATGATATCCACGCCAGCACTTCCTACAGTGCCGTAAATGCCGCCTGAGGGACCGAAGCCGAAACAAGTGGATGTGTCGATGGCAAATTCAGATTTGGATAATCTTACTACGAGTGGATGCCATTGGGATGGGTGAAGTGGAATGGTCCTGTAAGCTTCCGCCACATCATGGGCTGCTCCTTGGGAACCTGGGGGAAGGCTCGACAATGCTAAAGCTACTATGGAGAAAGTACTATATGGGGACGGGAAATTGTCTGGGTCGACTAGGGAATTGATGGAGGGAGAGAGAGATGGATATAAAGGAAAAGACAGGTTCTGAACAAGACAAAATTTGCCTGGTTTGCCTGGTTTGGGGACCAGGGAAAGGGGGGCAGTTTGGAAGGGGCCGAGATACCTACCTTTGGCAAATTCCTTATCTACGATCTCTTTACACACTTGCTTGTACTCATTAATCGACAGGTTGTTTGGGGGGGAGAATGTACATGTGAGGGGGGGGATGTCGGCACTGAAGCCAAACCATAGTCTGTTGTATATGCTGGGGTATGGATGTATGAGGTTTGTGATGGTTAAGTGGTGTTGCCAGGTCTCAGGTTTATAGGGCATTCATGCCTGGGCATGCCTGAGCTCTATGGCATCTTTGAGCCCCATGCTTGGCATTTCCACATCCTGAGCATTCATGCTTAGCCAACTTGTGGGGCAGGTTACACCCATTTGGTTTCTGCCAGTCACTGCAGAGAACAGCTCCACCGCTGTCGATGAGATGACCTTCGGAATTGTGGTGGGCATAGGTGGAGGTGCCGTCCCATAGGGTGGAGTTGTTGCACTCGTGGATGCAATGGGGGTGGCAACCAAGGCACATGGGGCATATTGACTTGATGGGATCACTCTTGGATTGCCTGCAGTGGAGCTTGGGGGGTGAGGTGGGGTGCAGGAGGTTCTGCTGGGCGCTGGGTGGTTGGCGAAAATGATTGCAGGGGGGAGATGCGGAGTGGGAGTTTCTGCACCGATCTCCACTCAGTTTGGCACATTGGCTGGCATAGTGGTGCGTGTGTCTGCTGTGAGGGGACGAGGGAGGGATGGAGTGTGGCTAGGGCTTCCATCTGCAGGTGACAGGGTGGGGGGGTGCACACAATGGTGAGCGACCACATGATGGGGCAATGTGCATGTGAGCAGGACAGCCAGGGGTGGGGTGGTGCACATGGTGGTGAGCGACCATGCAGGGGTGTGCGGAGGGAGAACGGGGAGCGCCCACGTGAGTGTGGTATGCAGGACGGTGAACGACCATGTGTGGTTTTTGGCTGAGCGGTGAACGACTGTGTGTGGTTTTTGGCCAAGTGGTGTTGTAAGTGCCACAGCATCAGGAGGATTGGTTAGGGGTGGTGGGGTGTGACCGCAGCACTGTGTGAGGGGGGGAAGGGAGTGGGGGTAAGGTTGAGTCGAGAACAGGGTAGGGGTGATGTGTAAGAGAAAGTCAGGGTGGGAAAATGAAATGGGGGAAAATACTGACCTTGTGAGTGGTTGCCAATTGGATGCTCGAGTTGACTTCAAAAGTGGTGTTATTCATGAGGACGTCACTGATGAGTGCAATGTTGAAGGCCAGGCCGGCATTGATTTTGAGATCATCATGCCATTGTCAATGTATGCAGTGTAGAGACTGGTACGTCTCTGTAGGCGTATCCTCCATTTCCCCCACATTCCCAGAATCCCCTTTCACTCTAATATCCTCTCCAACGCATCCTTGACAAGTCCGAGCCCAGCTGTCTTAGTCCGAAGGTACTCTGGTACTCTGGAGTGTCGGACGTCTCGGTCTTCTATATCAGAACTACAGTGGCTCAAACAACTGTCCCAATGTTTGCATGTTTTTCACTAAAGTCGATAACCCCTAACCGCATCTAACCTGAGCCCTAACATATGAGTGTATAAGATGAAGTGCTTACTCCTGGCTCTCTATAGGTGCAAGGATCAAGGGATTCAGCTAGGAGTTGATGAAATGGCAGCCATAGCAAAATAACAACTCATTGGGACAGTTGTTTGATTTTGTAAAGGCTATATTATATCACCATTATGTCATTAATGAATCTACAGCATATATAAACCCTGCCATCACAAATAAATTCCCTCACTCCCACCATGAAACACCTCTCTGCTGCTCAAAAGGATGATATCATCTCTCTTGCTTCTCTTCATCTTTCCTGCCAAAACATTGCATCCCAAACTGGTATAGGGAAGACTACTGTGGCTAGGGTCCTTCAGGAAGTCCAGCCAGACAAAGAAAATCACCATGGTGGCTGTCCCTCCAAGCTCTCTCCTACCAACAAATGTGCTATTGTCCAAAGAATCCTTACTGGAAAGGCCAGCAATGCAGTCCAGGCCACCCATTTCATCAATACCATCATCAGCACTCCTGTCTCTTCACAGACAGTGAGGAATACCCTCAAGGAGGCCTCTCTAAAGGCTGTGG
>JBBPQL010001250.1:0-11500 GCA_038092515.1 Boletus subparvulus | reverse complement strand
TAGGACTTGTGAGACCCTCTACTAGAGCCAGATCTCAGTAGTGCGGATACTACTAGTCTAAGTGCTACCTATCCAGCCCAGGGCATAAGAGATAGAAGAATCCAGTCTCTAGCCAATACCCACCCTACGAGTTGGTGGTATTTGCGCTAATCCCCACCTGATTCGCCATCTCCTTAGTGTGCAATAAGAATTGAGTTACCATAACCTATTCTGTGTGACTAAGTGAAATCACATGAACTCCTCCCAACCTCTAGCTACTAGCAGCCACCCAATGCTGACTAGAGCCCTACTGCACGCTTTCATCAAGTGTAGCCCTATTTACACCAGACACCTACAAGAGACTTACATAGGCTTTCGTATTCTATCAGTCCCCCTCAACTATTGTTGAAGATTGACGAACACCCACGTCACTGGTTAGACTAAGTATACTCACCGACTCAGCTTATTGGTTGTTGTGTCGTCTAGGAGAACTAGTTTCCCTAGCTTATAGTCTACCATCCGTGGAGGCGAAGATACGTTGTCTGGGGAACCATCACGAGTTCTGAGTTATCTTTGCCTAGAAAGACAACACCGGTATGGCTCTTTGACCGCTTTGATATGTTTTGATTCCGTTATTGATGAGCATAGCCTGTTCGGGGCACCAAACTGGCGTATCATATCGACGTAATGCTTCATGGAGTATTGCCGTGGCAGTGAGAACGATTTGACCACATTTTCATCCTTGAAGACTTCGTGGTACTGGTAGAACCGACTGAGGGTGTCTTCAATCTGGGTGAGACTTGTTTCATCAATAACGTTCTGGCACACTAGGTAACAAAACTCCAGGAATGCACAGACAGTACGCATCATCTCGGAGGGGACATGCCCTTCAATAGCAGGCAAATAGACCTATTGTATCATATTCTATTGAGCGGCAGTGGTAGTGGATCTAAAGACAGAAAAATACCTTCATTAGTGCTTTCGAGTCATTGCCGGTCCACTGCTTGAAGTTCCGGCCTTGTAGGAAGCAGCACAGACCTGCAAATGATGTGACTGCCGCGATCCTACAACCAATTTCAGTAAATTCAGTCAAGTACTATAGTGGCATTGTTAGAAATAGAACTTACCTACGATCAATGTCGTCAAGAACCACTTCAGCAAGGCCATTTTTGTACCGCTTGTACATATATATACCTTTCGATCCAGTCAACGAGGTGGTCCTTGAACGCGCCTTTAATGAGTTGATGTAAAATGTTGGGAGCGAGTAGCATGTATATGTCTGCACGAGAGAAATCATTAGTGAAGGGCTAGGTGTACAGTTAACATAGTGTTCAAGTTGTCGTATCGAAAGAAAGTGTTACCATGAGATCTCCTATGATGCCATATTCATTCCATAATATATTCATTCCATAATACGCCCCACTCAACACTTTCGACGAGTAGGTTTGTATGCTCTTCACAACGGTAGAGGGTGTCCTTGTCAAGGTCTTTGTTGCATGCCATACATCTACATACATAGTTTAGTGAGAAGAAAACACATAAAATACAAACGGGTACTTGGCACACCAATTGCGCACGATGCATGCTAGTAATACTTGTTCTTCGTAGTCTGCGATGTACGGTCCAAGGGAGTAGATGACTCGTCGAAAGTATCCATCAGGAAATCGTTTCAGCATCCATTTGGTCATGTATGGCCTCAGCCAT
The DNA here is from genome assembly GCA_038092515.1 of Boletus subparvulus. NCBI lineage: Eukaryota > Fungi > Basidiomycota > Agaricomycetes > Boletales > Boletaceae > Boletus > Boletus subparvulus. Next base: position 9,817 of record JBBPQL010001250.1, on the reverse strand, counting down.
TGGAGTATCTTGGACAGTGACCGATGAAAAAGCTGGCGTCTGAATTTGCGAAACGCTGGTGTTGTAGCATATTCCTTTGTAGCTGGGTTATATGGTATTAATACACGGCCTTAAAAAAGTCGCCCACTCTCACAACTTACTTTTTGGCATTGCAAGAAATCCAATTAACTTGACGCCATTCTTGTGTGCACGACGTGCCGTATTGTGCAGGTTACCTATGGATAGGTATAAGGGATAATAGTCGTGCTGGCCAGTGGCAACGGACACGGTTGTTTTGTCGGAGCCGAGAACGACGGGAACAAGTAATGCCCCATGCGTCGAGGGGTCACGAGCATGATGTCCTATAGAATGGTTAAGCTAAAACACATATAATGAAGGCAAGAACATACCGCCTTCTCCCATGCCCAGTTGCCAGACATAAAATCTTTCCAACATTGTGTATTCTCTGCCGAGTCATACTCCCTGTATGGTACAAGGTCCATTAGGTTTTTGAAGTCTATGTTGCCCAGGATTTGTGTGATTGCGACCTCAGGGTCACGCATCCAGACATCATACACATTGTTCATCCAAAGGGCGGGATGATCCGTCCTCTCTCCACTATACCTAATGCCGAAGGACTCCCAACCAATGGCACCAACCTGCAAGCTGTTGATTACACTGTACAACTCAGCGCAGCTGCTGTATGGTGGCCAGCCATCGTATTTGCGAAGGTATGCAGCAAAAATATCAAGTAGCTTGTTAATGTTTCCCCCCGACATCTGAACGTGTGTATAAAGTAGATCGGCGAGCTCAAATTCAGAGCAGTCATTGAAGGGAGTCCAGTCGTCCATGGCTTTCTCAGTGTAAGGAAGGGGTGGGCTGCCTTGAGGTAGAAAGTTGCCATTGGCATTGCAAGGGAGTCCTGTGGGTGTAAAATGTCTGAGTCAGCGACACAGGTGATCATTTAAGTTCAAAACATACCGGTCAATTCAGTATGATAGTTACGGTAGAGCTTGGCATTGCGGCCATGCCATTGTGAGCTCACCTCTTCACCTGCCGTGCCAACATGAGGAGGGATGCTGCCATTGTCTACCTGAGGATCATCGGGATCATTGGGGGCATCATCCTGATCAACAGGGATGGGGCCACTGGGAGGGGTTATTGATGTTGGATCAAATGCAAGAAAGTCAGGGTGGAACCGGTTGACATGCTGCATAAGCCCGGATTTATTGCCGAACCAACGCCTACAATTAGGGAACTTGCAAAGAATACGGAGGGGGGTTTGAGCCCGGCGGCTCAAGTGCATGAATGGCATAGACATGGCTGATGGTGTTGGAAGCTGTAGTGAACTTGAAGGTCAGCAGGTGGGTCACAAATGAGAAGACAAGGGGAGGGAACTGACCAGCGGTCGTAACATGGTCTGATTTTGCAATAAAGGGCCAACAAAGGCCAAATTTATATCAGGAACTAGGAGCGTATATGGTTAGAACTTACAAAGACCTTTCACCATACAAAGGTGACTGTGGACCAACCAAAAATCTCTCATTGGCTTTCTCTCTTTTCCATCATTCGTTCAGCATTTACTTCCTCACTGAGTCACTCATTATAGTCACTCTTTATGCAATCTTTCACTGAACTCACCTCTACTCACTGTACTCGCATGTCGAATGCGACAAAACATCCAGGCCTACCAGACGCCCCCACCAAACGGCAGTCACATGCTGAGAAGCTAGCTGACGATGCAGAGCAGTCTGAGCTCCAGGCCGCACAACAGACAAAGGTACAACTGACCTTGGAGAAAATTGCCTCTGTCAAGGAGGCGATGGAAGCTTCCCAAGATGCCAAGTGTTTGGCAATGAAGAAGGGCACTTGCCCATCAAGGCCAAGGTCGGTTAAGGAGGGGGTCGCTGCTGCAAATGTCCCACAAGGTCAGTAGTCATTCCTAGCTGTGAACCTGAAAGAGCACTGAAAGTCAGATGCACTTACTAGATCACCTTGACAAAAACGCGAACAGCAGTGCTACCCCCAATGCCATGACTGGGCCAACAAAGAAGCCCAGCAGTGGGCATCAACTCAGACTGCGTGAGATCCTGGCAGCTGGACAGGCATGCCGCCTGAAATCGAAGGGGTTAGTGTCAGCGGCAGCAAAGGTCCATGGTCTGGCACAGCCACAAGCCAACATGTGTGAACTGGAACATATTTGGGAGGATGAATCGGGGTAAGTTGCTTCTGCACCCTAACAATCATGTTAGTACTCACTGAATCTACCCTCTTTTTCATCAACATGATGCGGTCATCACCCAGCAAACCAAACTGCAAATCAGAAGTGATTGCCAAGGTCAAGCATTGGACAATGCATGTACGAAATGCAAAGAAGTCCAGCCCGCAGGCCGAGCTGTCCACACCTTCAGTCAGCACAGCAATCTCACCACCGCCTTCGACTGTGCTATCCAACGTCACACAGAGCACTGGAGCCACCAGCATCAGCCATGGGGACTGTGACATGTATATGGACGAAGAAGATACTTACTACGGAGGCTTTGGAGAAGATGGTGATGATAGCTTGGAACGGGAAGCTGCCCAGATGGCTACAAAGGAAAGACAAGTGAGTAATGTGAAATGTCATTTTTTTTGCCATTCGTGCCCTTACATTTTTTGCTACAGTCCGTCATTGAGTTGACTCATGTCCCGCCAAGGCTATGGGGCCAACAGACTGGCCTGAAGCGAAAGGCTTGCAAACCAGATGCCAACGATGCACCTGGCATCATGGCCGAGGTGGAGGGTGACCTCTCAGGTGCCGAAACGGAGCCAGATGAGATGAGGGAGGGTGAGGAGGAACACCAGCCCCAAAATGTAAATATGGCTGGGCGTCGCCTCACCGCAGCCTCTCGCTTCACCAATCAGGTTTGATCACATGTCAGACCTTTGAGCCGTTTGCTGATAACCCTTAATCCTTTGCGTAGGCTTGCATAAACGTGCTTGTGCGGCCAGTCAAAAAAGTCAAGACCGCCCCAGCCAATGAGAGTTCACCTAGCATCTCCACACCATCTCCATCTACTAGCTCCACTGTGTCCAAGAATATTAACCGCGTAAGCCAAACTCCAGGCAAGGTGACAAAAATATGGCCCATGTTGATGGCATCATCTGCCACACACTCTGAGGCCAGCCAAGTCATGACGTCCAGCAGCAGCCCTCAAGGACGTTATATGAAAGCAGACCTACCCCGTGCATTGTTGGAAGACGGTAGGTGGCACAGGGCCATCATGCCAACATTATTATTGTGGGCAGGTGGATGCGAGGATGTCTGGGGTGTCGGGTGACCGGCAATTGCTTATGCAGTCCCGCTGATTATTGACTTTCATTCAAGCCCTGACTTGGATTCGAGCACCATGGACCTCAGTGGGCAAGGTGCCATCGTCTCTGTGGTACGTTATTCGGTGCACCACGTTTGGAAACTAACACTTTTCATTTGAGTCAGGCTTACCAACGGGTGTGTGACTGGCGACACAACATCGCATCCACTGCTATCGCCATTGTCATCAGCTTATTACAGTGTGCCTCAAATGATTGCGAAGTCAAAGATATGGCCAACATTCTTTTAGAAAGCTGCAGCTTCCTCTACAAAGACCTTGACGCCAGCAGCCCCAACAAAGCATTCCGCTCCAATTTCATGCTCCAACTCCTCAACGCTGCACACCTACAGTATGTGAACGGTGCATTGCAGAGTTTGTTTGCCATTTCCCCACCATTATACACCTACAGTGGGATCATTGGTTTGTGTGGTGCTGCAGTATGTTCTATTAAACTGGGTAATGTTGGCCTGACTCAGAGCTCATTGGCTCTGTACTCCAGCTCGAGCATGCGCTGGGTTTGGCATCAGACAGGCTTATCATGCACCGGATGATCAAGGCCGTGGAAGGGAAGAATGGCCTCCCGAAGACACCTGTCAAGATGAACGAGCAATCCGGCAAGGAAACCAACTATCCGTTTACATTCTCTGATCTGTGCTGGGGCTCGAGGACGAGAAAGCTCACAGAAAGGGTGCAGAAGTGCACAGACTCCCAGATCATGGCCATTGTCGAAGATGCATGGAAGGTTAAATTGATGTTCGCTTCCAGGGAGGCCACTGTGGCCAGTGAGTTGGATCGATACAATGACATTTGTAAGTCAATCCACTCAGAAATAACAATACTAACAGATTATTTTGGATGTTCTCTACTAGAGCTTCTGTATTACCTTACCTCGTCCTCGTGTTCAACAGTCCTCCCTTGTCCCCATCTTTTTCGCTTCATCCTATCCCCTGTCTCTTTCGCCTCATCCCTGTCCACTTTGTCCTGATTCCGCCCTCAGCCATGTTGCATCTGACCCACTGGATCTCAATACCCCCTTTCAGCCATATACCCTTTCCTACGCAACCCCGCTTTATTCATCTTTCAGGCCATTTCAGTCAACTATTTTTTCCACTCCTTTATTGCTTTCTTTTCATTTACTTACTTACCGTATGGCAGCCAACGTGTTGTGGCGCTGTGCTTTAATTACAACTTAATTGTAGCTTGGTTACAAGGAATGAACTAATTCTTTTGTTTCACTTGCTCGAGTACTTGGTATGTCAATAAGCATCAGACAAGCAGATTCCAGAATTGGAACCTACTGATACAAGTGTAAGTTTACTTTTTGGGGGTTTCACTTTATTTCAGCTTAAATGAGCTATAAGTCATTATAAGCAACTTACAGTAGTATGTTAGATTGCTGATGTATGACGAATATTCCTGCAAGCACTAGTCACGGTGTAAAGCAGCTTGAGGAGTACAACACATCGTGGGTTGATAAACCTGTGGGTTGGTCTTATTGTCACTGTGAAGACAACTCACCTCCATCTTGATAGAATGATTTTTTGCATTGGTTAATGGAAGGATCAGAGGACTCTCAACGCCATGTAAGCAATATAACTTCGCGTGTTTTGGCCATCAACTTTGCTGCTATTCATGTAAGTGCCTATTGGTCTCTTGGCTTCAATCCTAATCCAACCTGTCCATGTCCTAGACATCCTCAAATGTACATTGGACATGGTTTTCGGGATACAAGGCCTAACAGCAAATTTCGTCAGGTTTTTACTCAAACGCTTTACAACCTGGCAGCCAATCCTCAGTACATCCAAGCTCTTCGTGACGAAGTGGAGCTGATCGTCAAGGAAGAGGGCTGGTCGAGGGCCGCCATAGCAAGGATGTACAAGGTTGACAGCTTCATGAAAGAGACTCAATGTATGGATGGAATTGGTCTTTGTGAGTATAATGCATATTGTAGTGCAGCACAACTCATCGCATTTTTTTTTTCCAGTGAACATGGTTCGAAAGACCATGAAAGACCTCATGTTTGCTGACGGAACTGTCATACCGAAAGGGGCCTTCATTGTGATGGCTACCCAACCTATGCACCTCGACAATTACACCTATGATAATGCGGACGCATTCAATCCCTTCCGTTTTGCCAGCATGCACACCGAAGACAGCGGCAGGAAACACCAGTTTGCCGTGACTAGCCCTGAATACCTGGCATTCGGACACGGTAGACACGCATGGTAAGAGCCCTCCCCGTTATCTGAGCATGGATGTGTAGCTTGTGTGTATTTGTAGTCCCAGTCGATTTTTCGCCACGAGCACACTTAGTATGATGCTAGCCCATCTTGTCATTTCGTACAACATCAAACTGGAGGAAAATGCAACCTGCCCACGGAATTTGCGGATTGGTACTTTGATTGCAGCAAACCCTACCACTCGGGTCATGATTAGGAGGAGGGTTGCTTAAAATTTCTTGGTGATTGATTGATTATAATTTATTATGTGTGCGCGCTGGTATCATCGCATTCAGTGGTGTGTAAATTAGTAAGTATGTCAGTATGTAGGTGCAAAAGTGTTGTCGTTTACTTCTATGGTTAGAGCCATCAGGTAATTCCCTTATCTATCAGAGGGCACACATCATGCCATCAAGAGATTACTGTAATACTGCACGACCGATGGTGTGTAAGCTGTGCCTGTACGTTGTGTACGTGGCCTCATCCTTCTTGCCCACCTAACTCCACTGCTGTAGGACTCGACAAAGTACTTAGTGGTCGATTCAAAAACTTGTTACTTCCGAAGCCGCATTGCTTATTCACAGTACCAGGTTCGAGAACATGACGACTCTCGTATCTCCGCAAGGCGCTCTCGGTAAGCATAGTAGCCAGAGTTTCTGTATCCAATTGGGCTAGTCAGACACCAACATCTCTTCTCAGACATATCCAAGGGGATGAGGACAATTGCCTTTCTTGTTGCTCTTGTCGTCGTATTGCATGTCGTCAAGCTCTTCAAAGGTATCAAGGTATGTTGTAATTTTGATAGCGAAGCTCATGTTTGGGAACAGAGACAGAGCACTGATAATGACAACAGGCTGTCGATTCACTTCCCGGTATCCATATCCCATTTGCTCCATTTTCCGTTCCGGGTGGCACTCTACCCAATACATGGTGGAACCCAGGTGAGGGCAACAAACATGTCTCTCTCGCCTGTATTTTTGAAGCGACTTCCTGCTAGGTTTTACATATGTTCCCATGGAAATGGAGGAAGAACCAAAATAGTGTGTGATGCATTGTAGCCTCGCTGCCTAATAACAATCTTGTGCCAGTCTACCATCGCTTTGGTCGTGACACGGTGTCAATCGTATCATTTGTCCATGGTACCCCAATGATATTCACTCGATCCCTGGAAGTAGGAAGGCAGATTCTTTTGGGAGGGCTGGACGCATTTGACAAGTCCCCTGTTACGCTTGACTCGGGTAGAGGCAAACGTAGACTCAAAGATGACAAGGGGCGGGTGGTCTTTGAAGGGCGTCTTCAAAGAGGCAAGGATGCTGGGGGCTTCCGCAGCGACTCCTGGCGACAATCGGTCGCTTAGGGAGTTCAAGGCAAGGTGTTACAAGGAGCGCACACTCAGAAGTAGTGCGGTGACTTATCGAAGTCCAGGGAGAATTGAGTAGATTAAAGTTAAGGGAATTACAAGGCGTGTCGTCTGTTTAAATAAGTGGAGACGCGGCGCACAGACCAAGCGGTGTCCCAAGCACAAAAGCGAAGGCGGATATAAAGGGGTGGGCTGTGCGATAGAAATGAAAAGGCTGCGTAGTGAGTCACGCATGAATAGGAAGGACGTCCGTGTAAGTCAAGAGGGAACGGGATAATGGAACCATGCATAGCATGTAAAGAAGAAGCTATGTTTAGGTGGAAGGCGTCCCATAGGAACGGTGCGAAGGGAGATAAGCGAGCCGACAGACGAGCGATGTAAGAAAAGAAAAGAGCGATCGTAACATCCCCAGCTCTTCAAGGTCCTTTCTCGTCAGTCGACAATGCATCTCCCCAGGCCTATTTCAGTTCAGACTCACATCACCCACATCACCGAACAGATTCTGGGGTCCCAATATCATAGATGCATACAGCGACCAATGGCGAAAACACCGAAAGATTTCCAGTCCTGCATTCAACAATGACACGTACATAGACAGAACCCGAGTTCGAGTGCAAATGAGCGATGCTGAAGTATCACTGTCACCTTTTTGAAGGTATGCCAGTGTGTGGAACGCCTCATGCAAACTCTTTGTGGAAATGGCGTCCACGCAAGGCTGGGCCTCAAAAGACGTCATAGAGCTGCCTAGTATTGATTCAGTCACGTTCAAGGTACACACACACACCCTCCTAAATCAGAATTATTTTCAGTCGTGGCTAATCAATTCATCTACCTTCATGACAGTTCTTGCTCACCATTTTTACCTCAGTTGGGTTTGGAGCGCCACTGATGTGGTCAAGTCCGCCTAGTCAAGGCGACAAACTGAGCATGCAAGAATGTCTCGACATTATCACAAGGACACTTATGTTACCTGTTGCTGCCCCCTCCTGGGCATGGAAGCTGCCTTTTGAATGGTCAGCCTTTTCCAAACAATGATGAAGCAAATTTTGTTTTCTGACAATTACTGCAGGATGCAATGCATGCGTCGAGCCTACAACACCATGCACATATTTGTGCAGTCCCAAGTCAACATGATACGAGAGACCATCTGATCCGAAGTTGCCAATGGAGATGTTAAGCCCGGTAAAGATCTGCTCTCACTTTTGATCCATGCTTCGGAGGATGAGGGAGGCAAGAGGGGCCTCAGCGACGATGAATTGGTAAGTCGACTCCTGGTCTTGCTGTTCTGTCATAGGTCAGCAAGAAAGTATGGCCGGTAGGATGACATGTTTCCTTTCTTTCTTTTCATCTTAGATTGGCGACATGTTCTCGTTCTTGTATGCTGGTCATGGTAAGCCTACCATTTTGGTCTATCTATTCCAATGCACAGACCTGGGGTTTAGATACGGCAGCCCATGCTTTGGCAGCGACCCTTGCGTTCCTAGCTCTAGATTTCGAAATCCAAGATGAACTTGCCTCACAAGTGCGAGAGGTGACAGAAGGCAGAGCCAATGACAGCCTAGTAAGTGTTGATGCACCTCAAGTCACCATTTGGTCTGAATCTAGCATAACAGCTCTTTGAAGATTATGGCAGACTTGACAAAGTACTCGCAGCGTTCTACGAGGCCATTCGAATGTACCATAAGTGACCCGATCAGGTCCATGAGCGATGTCCTCTGAAACTGCTGTGGATCATTGTAGCCCCACTGATCGTCCCACACGTAGCCAAGAAAGACACGGTCCTCAATGTTTCCGATACGAATGAACGACCACATATGTTATTCGTGAAAAAAGGTACCCATGTAAGTCACCCTTGGTCTGATTGCGATCATCCATTCCATTGGCACTGATGTGGACCAACACCAAAGGTCGTGGTTGATCTTGTCGGCATCCGTAAGTGCACAGTCACGGCACCATGATTTCCTTTCAACCGATCATTACCTTGATGATCTTCTCTAGATTATCACCCATGATACTATTCCAACCCAGAGGTTTACCAACCTTCGCGATGGTACGCCAAGAAGCAGGATCAAGTTCAGATGTACAGGAGGGCTCTGGGGACTTTACCAGGTTTAGCATTGGTAAGTGTCTCAGGGCTGTGTACATGCACCCCATGAGTCTATCTCTATCGTTGGCACTGATTGACGTGACTCCTACCTATGAAACTCAGGTACCTGCACCTGCGTCGGTCGCAAGTACTCATCAACAGAAGCCATGTGTTTCCTTGCGCATTTACTGTGTGACTGGCAGCTCGAACCCTTGTTTTTGGTGCGCCCGAACAGGGAGGTGGAGAGCGTGGATCAATGGCAGGAGCATGTTTTTCAGGTGGATATGATGGTGACATTGTAGAAAACTATAGTGTAGTCACTAAAGAAAAACTACAGTACTTCGAGGCCGAAATAAGGCCTGCTTATGTAAGCTAATAATATTCTAACCCATACGAAATGGATTAACAACACTCCCCCTCAAGGAGTATGGGGAAGATCAAAGGAATGTAGGTAAAAACAAAATAATGTATACCTTTCATATTCCAATGAAAAGAATTAATATCGAATGAACGATGAGGAGAGTCCAGCATCCTTGTGTGGCTGCGTCGAGCGGTGTCCATATATGGTAAGTCGCGGCTCGGGTAATGTTGAGTGCGCGCGATCTTGTATCCTTGACCTCTGCAGTGTCATGCTGTGCCAGTATCTTGCCGGGATAGGCTCCCCCAGCATCTGGACTTCGTATGCGACGTCTCCGATGCGCTTCATGCGCCTGCTTTGGCCTCGACGTCACCGTCCGACTTGGTAAGTCAATCTTCTCATTTTCGTTCTTCTGATCTTTCTAGATCGTGATTTGATTCGTCCTCGTCGACATGGCGGGTT
>JBBPQL010001249.1:0-11500 GCA_038092515.1 Boletus subparvulus | reverse complement strand
AGGCCATGGGATGAGATCAGAACAACTGTTTTTTGTTTAGCCGAAGCGACCAAGCTTCGAGCTTGGTCCCCCGACTCTCGACCTCGCTTAACCAACCAAAAACAAAAACAAAAAAAGATGATGATGAGCGCGCGAGAGAACGAGGGACTGATCAGTAGCGGGCCAAGCCTGGCCTCGGGGACGGGGACGATCGATCGAAAAAGAGAAAACAAGAGAAAGTAAAGGATCATCGAAGCCGCCCCCCCGAGTTCGAACTCCGTCGTTGTGGTGATCACGCGCCACGCGCGGGCGCAGCATCGTCGTCATGCACAGCCTCGACTTGAAGTGGAAAACGGCTCACCGTCGTCGTCGTCGTCGGCACGGCCGGCATGTGTCTCTGAAGAACGGAAGAGGAGGGAAGATATGATATGATATTAAGCAAGTTCGAGTACGAACGGGCAAGAGAGGCCCATGAACGTGTGCGAGGGAGAGAGTGCGTAGTTGGGGTGGGGCCACCTCGAGCTCGGTCGGGTTCAATCTTATAGGGCGGCGGATGGATCCCCCTCGGACGACGGGGGTCACGCGCCTTGGATTCTTTGCCCTGGTGGGCACAGCGACGATCACCGTGTGGAGCTCTTGCGTTCGAGGTCCATGGCGGCAGCGATCTTCGGCTAACCTGTACGGCAGTCACACCCAGGGTACCACTTCGCAGTACCGGTGGTAGTAGCTGGATCCTCTTCCCTCCTGCGGCGATGTGAAGCCGGAAGAGCCAGGGAATAACGGCAACTCGCCAATCGAAGAGGACCGGTCGTCAATGTTCTCTTCGGGTATCGTCTCTGCTATACCTCTGACGGGCTGCCGGTCGAGGAGAAAGTCAACGAAGACGCGGACGCAGAAGTCAACGGGAGACGTCGATTGACGGGGAGAGGAGTGCGAGGGCGCATGCGCGATCGAGGGCAGGGGTCGACGAAGACCCTCAGCACACCTCACGGGACGAAGACGACGCACCTGGGGCACCCCATCGCTATCCGCCGCCAGCCCCCGTACCCGACGAACCCGCTCAATGGCGTGACGAGCCCCCAAGGGTCGAGCGTCGAGCTCGAGGGGGAGCGGGGCAGATATGCGAGCTGCGAAGCTATACCTACCGGTGGCGACACGGACACATCGGGAGCGTCGGATGGCGACGAGGATGCCAGAAAGCGGCCAAAGAAGCTGCGGAACGAATTACAACAAGACCGAGAGCACTCAAACAAGCAATAGAGTCAACTCGCCTGGGGGGGTCAGGGCGAGGATGACCTCATCGATTTGGTGCGATTGGACTCAACGCTCCCACGCGCTGACGCTAATTTACATCAAGCCCATCAAAATTCAGTCATCTGTCATTGGCTTATAGCGTTGCAAAGGGTGTAACCCTTGTCGGCAGCGGGAAAAAGCACAAGGCATATCGGACGTGCGACATCACGTTCACTCACGCTACCTTTCTCCTTTTGATCAAGGTGTGTATCTCATGCAACTTGGTTGCCTCAATGATTCTCGTATTCCCTAGGCTATCATCGTGGTTATGGCCGGCGCGATATCCCTCGTAGACGACCTCGTTGATTTGGTGCGATTGAACTCAATATGCCACGCGGTTCAGGCACGTGCACAACGCGCTACCACACAACGAATATCACTGCTGACATTTCTAGCAGGCGTACATGCATCTTCTCCTTGGAAACTCGCGTGTGGAGAGTCACGACTAAAAGTGTGCGATACGTTCGTTTGAGCGTGCACGAGCACAAATGCAACCCCACCCGAGTTGAGGACTCTCGGCAGTCTTGCTGGTGAGCGTCCCAACATGTTGCAGCGCATCGAAATGACTTACGATCTTGACATTATGGCTTGACAGCGTATTTGTGAAGCCCTGTATGCCGCCGGTCGCATCAAGGAGGCAGGCGAGTCTCTACTGAATATGCTAAACACCGTCGACGAGGTCGTCTACATGACCAGACCCGTCGATACCTGAATCTCTTGCAAGTCACGTTACCCTGTTCTTCCGCTATGCATTCGCCATTTCGCCACAGATTTCTTGCAATGATGTCTCTCCGCCCCCGCAAACAGCCTTGACACAAACATCCGCTCACCACAGGCAGGGATGGCAAGGAGTCACATGCGTTCTTCCTCACCTCACAGACGTCCCTGCCGTGCAAGAAGGATGGCAATGAAGACCTGGCATGGGAGCTCGGACAGTTCGCGCATACGGACCAATGCAGGGTTTACCAGGCGATGTTTTACATGGATGGAGCTGGGATGGCGCGGAAGTGCGACCAGTTGCCCGCACAAGTCCCATGCGACATCTGCAGGCCGGAAGGAGAAATGCACCAGTTTGCTCTCGGCGTAGTCAAGGAAGCAATCCAGGAACTGAGTAGCCCCGATAAAACAGCGCCGAAGGCCAGTATCGAGCACGGGATTTATTACTCGGCTAGAGGCACCGGTTTCACTGCGACCAGCAACGTGCTGGCACCCAGGGAAATGCACACCAGCAAGAGCAGGGCCTTCGATACGCCATGCGCGGGGAATCTTTTCAAGGACCAGCGAAGCGCGTCAATGGGAGCGAAGGTATGTACGTTGCTGCAGAATATGTGTGACGGAGTGATGACGAATGATCGCCCTCATAGTCGACTTCACAACCGAACCTCACCGCAAGGACCATTCCGACCAGGCACCTGGTGCCTTCGTCCTCACAGCCAAACGTGGGTACTTACAGAGACAGGGCAGAAAATGCGAGCAGCGCTAAGCAAGCTCGACTGAATCGCACTGCATGTCTGGACAGATATATGCCGTGTCTCAAAGGGAAGTGTGCATACCACTTCGTCATGGCAGGGACTCTTGTCGAGGACCATTTCCCCGATTGTGAGATTGAGCGCAGTTTTTCACAGCGTGTGTGGGGAGATTACAGCAAGTTCAGGAGTTCGTTCTGCTTCCAAAAGTATACATACTGCTACAGCTGCGGCATGCCGCAAGACAGGAACCGTAACGGCGAGGGACCAAGGTGTCATGGAGATCACGCTTTCAAGAAAGGGGGTAAATGCGCCTTTGAGCACGTGATCTTCAAGGTGGCGTTCTGCATTTGGCTGGATGAGTCACTCATGGAGCGGATGGTTGCGGAACTTGGCGTGAGGGAGCCGGTGGGCACCCTTGAAGGTTTCATTTAGTGGGCGAACACTGAGAACGAACGGGAGGGCAAGTACTATAACTTTCTCAAGGCGTTCCTGTGGTTCTGTGGGGATTGGCAGAAGAAGAACGACAGGGTCTTCCAATAATGTGTCACTTGTTACACCCTCCTAAATACAGCAACCCTTTGGCCTGTGGCATGCCGGATTCGATCGATGACTGCGTTTGATGTCCAAGTCCGAGTTGGTGGCAAGGTGTCAGATGAGGTCAAGCTTGAAGCCGTCGTACGTCGTGACGAGAGACACTTTGACATACTTATCATTTGTTTCGTTGCGACAGCAAGTTGTCGTTCGCTTGATACCGTGGTATTCGCAAGCCGGTGCCGCAAGTGTTGACGATGCGACCGTCGTGCAGAAATCGGCGCCTTTGGTTCGCTCTGGATAGCACCACGCCCTGCGACTCTCGATTCATCGGAGTCCCGTATGGCTCCAGAGAAGTCTGGTGCGGGGCGAAGAGCAGTCTCCCACCGACAAGATGAAGTATCACGACAAGCTGAAGTTGCACGAGCGATGGTGATGGCCAATGTCACGATTGACTTGATCGCATTAAAAGGGCAGCACGGGGTTTCTGCCCAGGGTAGCATTGCTCACAGGGAATACAGCTACATCCCCGTCAGTGACTGCGTAGGTCTGTTCTCTCTAGGTCTTGGTTCTAAGCGAATTTTGGTTGCAGGGATGGTACCGCTAGCCAAATTTCGGAGACAGAATGTGATCCATCACCAAAAGGTGTTGCCCGGGTGCCGAGCACGGACCCGATTAATGGCAACGCTGCACGCACTTGGAGCCCTAGTCGCTCACGCTGCAACTCTGTCTCGTCTCATGAGAGCAAAGTGCTCTTTGCGGGTGAGTCCGTCAATGCAGGGCTTTCGCATCAAACGGAGAGGGCAGCCACGACAAGCAAGCGCGGACTATCGGCCCGAACAACTTTTGGTCACATCGTCATTGTGTGAGCATTTCTCGTCTCGCCCTGCAAGCCTTCAAAGCTTCATTCACGGGGTCATGTAGCGACTACGAAGTGGGGGAAATAAACAATCTTAATGCTGCTTCGCCTCCAGAGGAAAACTTCCCGTTGACCATCAACGGAGCATAGCTATCTTGCGGATCATGTACGCTATAATACGTTTCAATGAGTGCCATATTCTAATCGAGATAAGTCACATACTTGGCGTTTGCTGCGGTCATTGGCGCGTGTGATCTCTGCATCTGCCTTTCGTTTGAGGTCACGGTGCCATGTCTTATAGCGACTATAGGCGGTGCTCCATATACCGTCAGCAACAGCTGTACGTATGCGATCCCAGTCAATAGGACACAGGACAGGTGACCACTGGCGAATGGTACGAATTCGGTCGGATTCCTCTTTTCCCTCCCCAGTGTGATTCACAGCGTCGAAAAGAGTTAACAGCTGTTCAATGAAAGGGTCTCTGCCGGAGTTTTCACTCTCATCCGTGTTCTGATCTCCTGAGTTGTCGTCAGATGCTAGTAGAAGACGGTGGATGGGAAACAATATGGGACACAACTCACGAGAGCGGGAGTTGCCAGACTCCTCCAAAACATCCAATTCCTTAGTATAATGAAGTACTACATCCCTAATCCTTTCCAAACCCTGCGAGAACATGGCACGAGCTTCTTCCATCTTATCATTTGGAAACATATCCTAATAAATCATAAATACCACTCGTAGTAAGACAAAGTATGACACAAGGTTGAAAAAGAAAGTTACCCCTTTGGCATACCCGTCTGGCCCAGTATGATAAACATTGATGGGAGCTTTCGACTGGCGAACCCAAACGTGCATTTCGACCCCTTCAATGTTGATCCAAGTCACGTTGTCTGTGATTACAGGCCCAAATTCATTGTTATCGTTACGAGGAGGAAACCATTGGTCGGGACGTTGCATGTTCTTCGTCACATATGACATATTGAGTTCTTTATTGCTAGGGAAAGAGTACTTTTTCTCTCGAATTAAGAGCTTTGCTACTAGCATGAGTGCAGGAAGCTCCTTGGTATAATGGTCAAGCTTTCGCATGACTGAGGTGTCGCTCTGAGAAAAGGTGCATTCCACCACCAAGATACCACGCGACATAAACAATCGAGGGTCACGGCACCTGGCAGCAATTTGCATATAAATGTCAGGCTGTGACGAGATTGCATCACCATCGACCTCGGTATTGGCACCAATTTGAATTGTCACGACTTTAGAGTCATGGCCAATGGCACCAGTTGTGGACGATAGCTCGAAGATGAGGGGACCCAGCGGGGCCTCATGAACCGCACTAGGGAGTGTCCATATGAGATCCCGATCGAGTGGAAAATATGTCAGCCTGGAATAGATCTAGTTAGGATAATTCTGATCTAACATGGTTGGGATGCAGCTGACTTGACTCTGGATTTGTCGTCTTCACCCTCCAAAGCTTCAATGATTTGACGATACTCTCCTGGGGTAACTTCATTGAAAGACTACATATCAATCATTGATGATGCTCCATTAGTAGTGAGTGCTTCGATGGTTGCTAAGAATTACCTGGGGCTCATCTGCGCTTTGTGTCGCTTGTATGGTAGATAAGAGCTTTTTGTACTTGACTGACAAAAGTTGGACCAAAATCAGTGGTACATGAAAATATATCTTGAAGCTCACTAGGAGGGCTGATGTCATTCTGTTGCTCCAGGCTTGAGGCTACAGCAGGAGCTCCTGGAACGATTAAGCTCAGTGAACTATGAGTGATTGCCAGTGGGGCCTGTGAGCTAGAACTGCTTCGTTCATGGGATATAGGCGACCCAGAAGGGGACAGAGAGGTAGATCGGGGGCTTCGCTGGCTGACTTGGAGCTGCAGAGAAGGGGATTTGAGATGTAAGGAAGAGCCAGTGGGACTACCTTGTGTTTGTTCCTGTTCGCTGGGAGACAAGAAGGAGGGCCTAGAGAGGGTCAACCTCTGTCGGCCATACTGATAATGCTTGCCAAAATATGTGGCCATCGCAAATGTGAGGGTTCTGAGCCTTGATGCAGATCCATCGGTTGAGTATGGGCTTCATGGCCATGTGGGAGGGTTCCCACACTAATGGTCCTGGCAGGGGATCTTGGAGCAGATTCCCAGGGTCATGTGGTTCTCAGCCAATGAGAAAATGCACATTTCAGCTAGTTGAAAATACAGATTTAAATTACAGAAAAGCTACCTTTACTTCAAGTTGGGACACGCTAACTAAGCTGCCGAGGCGCGTGCCGCCAGGGGACCTGGCATGCCATCAAGGGCACATCAGGGCACGACGGGGTGTCGAGCACGTTCGTCGTCCGTTCGAGGTGTGGGAGGTTCGCAAAAATGGTAGAATAATCTGTTTACAGTAGGTACATGCTACATATTTTTCTGAGCCATGAAATCTGCATCCTTCGAGCAGGAGAAATAAATCACCATTCAATTGGGTACAAACCAAGCAAAAAACCTCGCTTGCCGGCTACCACTGGGCTGATGGCAAAATCCGCATGTCCCATGAAAAAATCGCGACTTATTTCTTCATGGGACACACAGCTTTTGGTGGGAGGTCCCTGGTAAATCGTGTCCCATGAACAAAGTCGACTTTCAGGCTTCATGGGACATGCATCCCATTTTGGTAATGCTGCCGGCATGACCATTGTCGTTCCTCGCTTGCTCGAGCGCTCGGCAGTTATGTAAACATAGCATATATTGTACCTTGCCCTCAGCTAGCTACACATCACATCAAACAATGAATAGATATGTCTGTTTGTCATCGAAAAACAGCTGAACATCACCGCCCATGGCGAGCGCACACTGTCCGGGGCCACAGCACAGCCGCCATGTCCCGGGACATGCGCTTAGTCAGCATCCCCGCCAGCCAAGCATGTCCCACGATGGGAAAGCTCATGGAAAATTGCCAAATTTGTGAACAGTTTGGCCATCATGTTGGACAGGACCCCAGATGTACCATTACTATTTTCATTTGGGTTGGCCAGCACCATGCAAAAACTGCTGCCACTTCCTTTGTCTTGGGCATCAAACAGAACACCACGGTATCTCGAGAACCACACAAGCAAACCACTTGATTCCTTTGATTCCAGTACTAGCAAGACCATTGGCAGGGCCCCACATCCCAAAGATATGTGATTTACTCTACATATTCTGTGATCGAAAACCACCCCTCACCCAACCTGAGACTCAGCCTCCTATTGAGTAAATGTGTCGCAGTCCAGTCAGACCTTGTCAGAGAGTTTAGAAGACTGTATGGGAGGATGATGCATATTTACATTTCAATCTTTTTGTTGTTTTACTAGTAACCACTGTCACTCCCATGATACTATTCCTATCTTCACACTTCAAGCTTCAAGTTTGCCTCTGAGTTGAGTAATTCAGTGTGTGTATATATTCAAGCTCGTGGATAGCAGATTATAGAGTAGGGTCATTCATACTGATTTGGACTCCAGGTTGGATGGGGGATGGGTTTCGATCACAGGATATGTACAATGAATCATTCTTTTTAGGTGTAGGGCCCTGCAGATGGTCTTGCTAGTACTGGAATCAAAGGAATCAAGTGGTTTGCTTGTGTGGTTCTTGAGATATTGTGGTGTTCTGTTTGATGCCCAAGACAAAGGAAGTGGCAGCAGTTTTTGCATGGTGCTGGCCAATCTGAATGAAAATAGTAATGGTACATCTAGGGTCCTGTCCATGTGACAGCCAAACTGTTCACAAAATTTGGCAATTTTCCACGGGCTTTTGATAAGCGCTGTAATATATTTTAAGTGGTATATTGACAGGACTTGATCGATTATACATACAATGCACATCCTAATTAGGTACCATACGACCGCTATGAACATTAAATGGATCACAAAAAAATGTATTTTTATTAGGCTACTGCCAATTCCTATATCACTGGAGGCATTAACAGCTGTTCCAAGATAGAACATAGTAAAATATTACTTTGAGCATGTACTATTTTCCAACAAAGCTTCAGTCGAGAACATCAATTGGAGACATATAATCTGTTCCATCCCATATGTCCAACCCAAAGACATACTTCAAAGCATGGAAAATGCTACATGATGTTTCATTTTTCATTTTTTCATGCTGATCTCATTGCAAGCATGGGAATAACATTTAAAATCATTAATTAAATGTTCACGCCCTACACAAGCTGGAACATCTAATTGAACATAAAATATGTTAAATTGTTGTGTGGAACATTAAATAAAAGTGTGATTTGCCGATTTGCCTTACATTGGACCATTAGCCAATTTTACCTATTTGACAATTGGTCAATTGGTCTAATGGAACAAATGATTGATTGACCCTCTTAGCAAAAGGCAAAAGCACCAAATATAAGACTACCAGTTGATAGGTAGCTATATCTTGTAGATACCTCGTAGCTATTTCTGCCCTGCCTCATAATGACCATCCCTAGCACATGTAGCTGCCTCATAGCTGCCTCATAGCTGTCCCGTACCCGTACCTACCCTGCACCTACCTCCTCGTACCTTGTAGCTACTTCATACCTTGGACCTCGCACCTTGTAGCTGCCTCGTAGCTGCCTTGTACCTGTACCTACACTGCACCTACCTCCTCGTACCTTGTAGCTACCTCGATGACCACTCACAAGCAAACCCACATTGCCACACTGTACAAGGAAGACTTGCACCCTAAACGATTCAACCAGATGAATCATTCGCGAATCCAATGATGAGCGGAGTCATACTGACATTCATAGCTGACCACACCTAAACTCCCACCAGTTCCAATGCCGACCACCGCTTCATCTCTGCCAAAAACAACCCAACATGCTTTCCAGTCCACACAAGCACAACGTAAACCTGCCCCTATCTCGTCAACAAGGACAGCTGTAGGGCTAGAAGGCTTTGGTAGAATCGGATAGACATAAGTAGAAGAGATGGTAACGTTGACGAGCAAAAGCGTCGAAAGGGGATTCAAAGTAAAGCCGGGGGTTCAAAGGATCTATGACAGCAGATGATAACTGGTTTGGTCACAATTTCATGAACAACTCGAGGTTTCGGAATGGAAGCAGATGAGGATATCGATGACAGAGATTGGTCCAAATGGCGAAGAATGGTGCAGACAAAGGCTTCTCGGAGGAGTTGCCAAATGGGATTAAAAGTGCGAGTATCATTGTATATTGACCAGTGGCTCTTTCTGCAGGCACGGGAACTGCGGCAAAACCAGAGAATTGCCTGGGACCAGAGAGCATGGTTGCAGAACGTATGAGGCCAGTCTGGACTCGGGAGTGAGTACCTGGGCAATGTAAGCAATGCCGAGAGGACGCTCATCGCCGACATCACGAGCTGAGTACGAGAAAAGCTACGCATTCCGGGACAACTGAGGGCTTCTTCGAGAATCATCGTGGTCAATTACACCAAGTCTGCAGAGCTGTTTTCTGCTTTAGTGGACTCACCGGCTTCGAGAGACTCCAAAAGCTCCCCGTGCCCACACTCCCCACGGACGCGCCCCGGCTGCCCGCGATGATTGTCCCATGCGCCGCCGGTGCGCGCGGGGGGTGCCATCGGCCCAGGTGTTGGGGCTGCGATCTGGACTGGGTCGGCATGGTGGGAACAGGTGCCGTGCAGGGGATTGCGATTGTTGAATCTGCAGCGGTGGGCAGGGAGCGGTGGTAGTGGTGTCGACAGTAAGGGTGGGAGTGGGCGCAAGGCGCAGGGCGGGTATGAGAGCTTTGCAAAGGACGGGGTGTTGTTCGAGGTTGGTGATGATGACGGGTGGCGTCCTCGCCTTCTTCCGAGTATAGCCAGTGCTCGGCTACTTGGACTCGAGCAACGTGAACAGTTTGGCTTTTCGGCGGATTGGACGCCGCAGGGAACGTAACGGCCTTCGAGCTTGTGGCAGGTGTCGTAGACGTATCCCTCGAGGGCGTTTTTGCAGTCCTAGGGGAGGGGGGGTGAATTATGGTGAGTGTATGCCGAACTAAAGGGTGGACTTACTTCGGTTGGATGAGCTGGGCTGCATGCATCTGGGTTTCTTGCTGAGCTTCTTGAGGGCCCTCAAGTCGAAAGAGGATGCAAAGTAATTAAATGGAACCTCATCTTGCTTGACCCGTTTCTTCTTTGGCGCGTCTGCAGGCTGTGCATTCCCGTCGACCTCCATCGCTTCCTGATCCTCCTTTTCCCGCACCTCTTCGACGTATGCAGACTCGAAAGAGATGATTCCATGAAGGTTCAGCCATATCTTGAACTCGACACAAGAGAGGTCGCCGCTGGGATCTGCAGGGACACTCCTGGCACCGAATCGGGCGATCCATGTGCGTGCTGCGGACGTTCGGACCCACTAGGATCCAACTAGAAAGTAAGCACATTAGGTGGACGAGGTGTAAATTTTCAAAACACACTGACAGGAGCGCAGCTGTTTTGCCTAGGGAAGACGGAAGCCACACTTCAAAACCAATCGCAGTCACTTGAACACTTCTTCCTCTCAATTCTGATCTATGCTAACATCTCTTTGCTTATCACTAACTTTGACAATCATGCAGACACATTGAAACATTGTCATTGACAAGGATGCACATGTATATGAACTAGGAGGAATTCTTCCCACAGCAATGTGGGAAATGTATACCCCTTTTGCAGACCATCAGTGTGAATTATGCAATTCTGTCACCAATGAACCAATCACCATCTGGACTATTGGTCATGTTGTGTCCACATGGTTCCAATGCAATTGAGAATCAGAAAGACAAGCATCAATCACCCTAGTTCTGCTCCTCTGACTCTTTGTGATCCTAAATAGCTAGATTCCCAAATGGTCTAGCAACCCCACAAATTGGTTAGCAATAGACACATAGAATGGAACTTGATGCTAATTGTAAAGGGTGATCAATAGTGAAGAGGCAGATACACACAGAAAATGTGATGTATCTTGTCTGGATTGTGTCTGATTGACACAATTCCAGTTGGGATGGATTGCCATCTATTTGGAGCTCTCTACCAAGCCTTGGGCAATCCATTATCACCTGCTGGTTGTGGAGATATTCATTGTTTTGTGGAATAGATTACAGTGACTCCAAAAAGCATTACAATAACTAACCTCAAACTGGGGCGTGAAGTGCCCCGCAACCACCTGTGGGAATCCCACTTCACTTTGGTGGGACCAAATAGAGTACAAACCCTTGGATAAAAACCAATCCCTGGGTCATGTGATTCGGCCCAGGGGCCGCTGAGATATAACAGTTTTTGGACTTTTGCTGTAAGATACTGGATCTCAACCATACAAGAGGTTATTTGCTGTTGTTTGGTGATACAAACACAGATATACATATAAACATCATGTCTGAGTCTGAAAACA
>JBBPQL010001248.1:0-11504 GCA_038092515.1 Boletus subparvulus | reverse complement strand
CATGCGCCGGATCGTCCGTCTTGGCAGCCTCGCACGCACGCACGACATACCTACAGCGTTTATCAGCACGCCACCCTTCCGTCCGCGACCCACCACCACACGCACTCGCGATCAATCTTTTCAAATTGCGCCGCACTCCCCGCATTCGCGCGCGTCGTGCCCAGCGTGACAAACACCACGTCCCATCGACCAGCTTTCAACCCCGCCCCGTCGAGCGCTTCGAAATCGATCGTCTTCTGTTCTAGTTTCCCCGCGGACGAGGACTCGGGGGCGGGGGCGCTCACGCGCCGGCCGTATTCGCCTACGCGCGTCCATTCGTCGCTCGCGAGGAGCTCGGCGAGGAGTTTCTTGCCCACGGCGCCCGTACCGCCGAGGAGGAGCGCTGATTTACCGGTCTTGGTGGCCATGAGGATCGGTGGATGTGAGGGTGATGGTTGGTGGGCGTCGAGGAAGCGACGTTTGGCGTAGGGTATTTATGTAACGCGGCAAGCCCCGGCGGTGCGTCATCGATGCATCCAGTTAGCCGTTTATGTTTATTTATGTTTACATTATTCACCATATTCGGTACGTACGTGCTCGTAGCGCGCGGTCAACTTCGATTAACTCTAGCATTTCGTGTTCGCATATCGCGCCTCGGGATCGCTCCTGCACCTTTACCAGTCCGTATAAAACGATTTCGAACGGTCCGACTCGCCCGAAACAGTCTCGACGCGACGGTATAATCTGGTAAGTGGGTCGGCTTGACTGACTTTTCAAGTGTTCGTTTTGAGTCGTCCTCGTCGACGGGGCGGGTTGACAGCCTCAACGTGACGTATGGGATGCTTGGAAGGTGGTGTGGATGCCTCAGGTGTGTCCGTCGTGGCGTTGCACGTGAATTGCTAATCCTGACCCTCCAACTAGCGACAGGTCACATGACCGATTCTCTCTCTGGCACTTGACTAGAGTCTAAGTATATACAAAGATACTAGGGAAATAGTCCAATCAAATAGGATACTCAATCAACACATATGAGGTGGGAGAAATCATTTAATTTCTCAACACCCTGTGAATGAAAAAAAATAAGAAAATATAGGGGGAGGTGGTCCATACTAAGGGCTATCTAGCCCTCAAATTGCTAAGCCTTTGGACCGTGGGAAGGTGGTGGAATCTCAAAACTCAGGTCAATTGTCTGTATGGAATCATGATCCTTGCATCAAACTAGGTTGGTGCAGGTTAACGTAGAGACGCATCATCCTCAGATGAATATCGTTGGGAAAAGAGCGAAGAAAGTTCCATGTCAGAGTCGAATCCGAGCCATCAAAGTAGGTATCATTGAGAGGTCAAGTTGTTGTTGTTGTTCGGGGCAGGGGATCTGGGACAGGAGAGAGTGTTACTTTTCCAGTCAATGTGAGGGTTCTTAGACTTCAACCAGGGCATCCATAGGATGACCTGTCTGCGTCCTAGGCTAACGACCATGAGATCCTGGTCGTAGGAACCATGGGGTAAAACCATGCGAGTGTGTGCTTTCCAAAGGATAGTTCCTCATCAGTTAGCAGTACCATCCATGTTGAAGGTGCGGATGGGTTGAGGGAGTTTCTTGAGAGGGAAACTAGCGAGGGACAGAAGCCCGAGGTCAATGAAATTTCCAGTGGCACTGGAATCAATGAGGGCAGTGGTTTTGATGGTTTGTTGTCTGACAAGTAGCTTGATAGGGAAACAGAGAGTTCGTTCATTGGGAGAGGCTACAAGTACATGGGAGGTAGTAGGAGAAGGCAACGTCGAAATGACTTCTCCATTTAAAAATCCTGAGTAGAAACAACAGAAATCTCTTCCTTAGGTTCTTCATAACACATTTGGAGTACTTGAAGGATTTCCATCTCGTTCTTTCCCTGAGTCTTTAGGGGATTGCCATAGGCTTCGATGGGTGAAGGGGTTTTGGCAGGGGGAGGTGTAGTCGGGATCTTTGTTTCGGTAGAGTGTATAGTCTATGGGCGAGGGTAGGCTCCGGTTGGAGCATTCCTAGCATTGTTACACTTGTTGGCACTGTGTCCCTTCTTCCTGAAACAGAAGCAGAGTCCTTCTCAGATGCATTTCGCTCGTTCCGTAGGGGTTAGCTTGGAGAGGGAGATAGCGTCAATGTCCATGGCATTGGGGTTGTGAGTGGTTCTGGGGGAATGTACTGTAGAAGGGAGTCGTCCGCCTTTCAGAGCAAGGATTCGCATTTTCTGGGCATGTAATACTTTAGCTTGTTCGATCCATTTTCCAACAGTGGTAGGGATTGAAGACATAGATAGTATCATGGTAGCAAGTTGTTGGTCAAGTCCGAGGGAGAACTGATCGATGAGGGTCACATCGTCGGAGATTCCTGCCTTAGAAGCCAGGTTCTGGAAGTTGGTAATATACTTCTGGAATCTGTTGTCAATGATCCCATCAGGGCGTTTGAATGATTTCTGAGCGAGCTTGGTAAGCTCGAATCTAGCAGTGGCCTTGGTGTCATAGGGGAAGAAAGTGGATTCAAAGTTTGAAGCGAATTTGTCGAAGGTTTTCTCAGTGTTGGAGGTGGAGGTATCTGCCATTTTGTCATACCACATTTCAGAGAAAGAGACTCTGCGTCCCTTGCTCATCTTGTTGAGTGTGGTCATGACTTTGTCGACGTCAGAGGTATAGATCGAAGAGTTAATGGAAAAGTAGGCCTTCATGGCCTTGATCCATTGTGCAGCATCAGCAGGTTCTCCTGAAAAATCTGCAGGGAGCGCTGCTTTAAGTTCAGTGGTTTTGGTGGACATGGGTGTTACTGGGGTTATGGGTGGTGCAGGGGGTATGAAGGGTTGTCTTGGTGGTGCTGGTGGAACAGTGCTTTGTCTTGGTGTTCTAGGGGTCTGGGGTGTCGAGGTTGGAGGCACAATGGTCGAAGGTGCGATGGCTAAGGGTTCTGGGAAAGATGATTGTTCTTCCTCGTCGTTGGATTCAGTGTCGCAGAGCCCATAGGCTCGTCTCAGGGTGCTGTAAGAAATGTTTCAAAGATATTCGGTCCTCCTCCTAGATAGGAGGGACAAGAGGAGATTCTTGATCTTTTGTTATGTGAGACGTACTCTTGTAGGTCGAAGCAAAACAAAGGTCATCTCGAAGGAGGTACTCACAAAGAGATGCTACTTCCTCAAGAACCTACAGGAAAGGATCAAGTCGAAGGAGTTTGAGTGTCTTAGGTCAAAAGCCGATTGCTCTTGGACTCAAGAGAACACTGAATTGCATAGATCAAGAATGAGGACTACAGTACATATGGCAGAGTACTTACATATAGCATGGGACGTGTAAGCATAGAAGGCTATAGAACATGTAAGAATATGAGTAATCAGGAACACATATCTGATATGATAGAATTGGACAGAAGACAAAGGCTGTCCACAGATAAGAACCAAGTAGTAAGCAACAATGAGTAAAGGATAACACCTCGTCTGGTAGTAGTAAGGGAGAAACAGCATGAGGTTCGAGTTCGACAAATGCAGAGTTAGAAGAATCCAAAAGGATTAGACAATGAATCCAATTGGAAGAACACATACCAAACAGAAGATGGGTTCAATGATGAAAAGAGAAAAGAAAGATACTACTGGCTAGGAGACAGATCGTAACAAACTCACAGTTTTCTCCTCAAAAATTTCTTCCGAAGATGAAAACTCCATCTCCACTCAGGAGTGGGTCCATGCCTTCCCTCATCTTATTGAGGCAATTTGTTGCTATCTCCTTGGAGACCAAGCCAACCATATTACAGATGCTTGGTCTGTCTGTTATGATTCTTTCTTTTTCTTTTACTTAGCGCTCATCTCGGACTCGCTTCCTCTTATCTTGACTTCTTACCATTCCTTTGGGACGTCTTCCACCTAAACGCAGCTTCCCTTTTACGTGCTGTGCATGGTTCCATTGTCCCATTCCCACTTACTCTCTACGGACGTCTTCCTTCCCACATGCATTGCCTCAATGCAGTCTCATCCCCACCTATCGCACAGCCGAGCTTTCCGTTTATATCCATCTCAGCCTAAATACCACGAACACTGCTTGGTCTGTGCGCCGTATGCCCACTTATTTAAATGATGACTCATCATGTATTTCCTTTAACTTTAATCTACTTGATTCTCCCTTGTCACTGGATCTCTCTGAGTCTTCACACTACTCTTGAGTGTGTGCTCCCTTGTAACCTTCGTCCATGAACTCCCTAAGCAACCGATCGTTGCTAGGAGTTGCTGTGGGAGCCCCCAGCATCCTTTGCTCTTGAAAGACGCCCTTCAAGAACCCTTAAGCCCTTGTCTTTTCAAGTCTATGTTTGCCTCTACCTGAGTCAAGCGTAACAAAAGATTAAAGTTCTCCTCATAGGAGCTATCACCATTATAGCCTCCCAACATTGCTCAACAACCCACCTGAAACCCTCGCTGGTTCCTTCCACGACCACAAGAACCCTCGCCCACTGAAACCCCCTCAGAAACTTCCCATTTGGACACTGAGGAAGAAGTAACCCTTGACCCTGACTCCACTCTTCTAACTACCCAGGAAGAAGACGAAACTCGTGTGCTTTCTCATCACCTCTCTGCCGCCCTTTCCATTCCCTGAAACCCAACTCCACCATCCCCCACCCCCGTCGTCTCTAGACCCCTCTTCCCTTTTCCACCACCACCACCACCACCACCGCTCCTTTCCTGCTTTCCCCCTCCTCCGCCAATGTCTACAAAACCCACTGAACTTCGCATCGGCACGCCCGAAGTGTTTGACGGGTCCTATGAAAAGTCCATGCACTGGCTACACGCCGTACAGTTCTACCTCCTTGTCAACAAAGCTGTCTATGATACCGACGAAAAACAGATCACCTTTGCCCTCTCGTACATGACAAAGGGGTCCGCCCTCACCTGGGCCTCCACCTTTCGCCAACGTGCCATCTCTGGCACTGTTACGCTTGGCTC
Source organism: Boletus subparvulus (assembly GCA_038092515.1). NCBI lineage: Eukaryota > Fungi > Basidiomycota > Agaricomycetes > Boletales > Boletaceae > Boletus > Boletus subparvulus. The sequence continues at coordinate 6,576 of JBBPQL010001248.1, read as the reverse complement.
GGATAGAGACAAACGTAGACTCGAATTGACCAAGGGCAAGGAGATCTTTGAAGGGCGTCTTCAAAGAACAAGGGTGCTGGGGGCTTCCACAGCGACTTCCTGACAGCGGACCGCTGTTCAGGGAGTTTTCAAGGAGGCAAAGGGTATTTCCAAGGGAGCGCACACTCAGAAGTAGTGCGAGGACTTAGAGAGATCCAGGGGAGATTGAGTAGATTCAAGTTAAAGAAAAGTACAAGAGATATCGTCGCTTTATATACATAAGTGTGTACTCGGCGCACGGACCAAGCAGTGTTCTTAGCAGAAAGACTAAGACGGATATAAACAGAAGGGTGGCCTGTGCGATAGAAGAGGAGAAGGCTGTGTAACTAGTTACACAGGAAGTGAGATGACGTCCGTGAGAGAAGAAGAATGGGGCCATGTGTGGTGTGTAACAATGGAAGCCGTGTTTAGGCGTAAGGCGTTCTGGCAGAACGGTGAGAAGAAAGTCAATGGGATAAGTGAGCTGCAGGTGAACGATGAAGGAAAAGAGCGATCGTAACAGGCACTGCATTTACCCTTGGAACTTTCGCTGATTGTATCACGAAGTTCAACACAGCATTTAAACACCACGACATTACGGGAAACACCATTTCTTGGTTATCCACCAAATGCATGCAGAAGAATGCAAAGAACAATTCGTATTCCCCCTCCCTGGTAGAATATGTTTCTACATTCAAAAACCATGTCACCCTTGCCAACATCTCTGACGCCAATGTCCTAATTGGATATTTCTCCGCAGGAATCCCACCCCCCTTGATGCGCCACATCATGTCCATGGACACCATACCCTCTACCATCGATGACTGGTACAAGCAAGCTATCACCTTCCAAACCCAATGGGAGCGAGCTGACGACATCGCCAGGAGGAACTCAAAAACCTCCCACCAAACCTACCACTCTTTCTCCAATTCCTCGACCACTAAAGCCCATGATCCCGATGCCATGGTTGTAGATACCATCAAAGTCTCCAAGCTTACCCTGGAAGAACACAAATGTTGCGTCAAGAAGAAACTTTGCTTCCGCTGCCGGAAACCAGGCCATCTCAGTACCACCTGCACATCCTTCACTCAAAAGGGCAACCAAAAGGTACAAAAGGTCAGCAGTGAGGAATTACCGAAGCTGGAGGAGATCAATGACGATGACGAAGAGGAAGTAGTGCAAAAGATTTCATTCAGACCTTTGGATTTTTAGACAGGAAGTGTTTCCCAACGCAAACCCTTCCTTCCATGCCATGTGCGAATGTATTTGTAAAGTCATCACCTACTATGCAAATCCCAGTTCAACTCATCACCCCCTCGCACACAATGAAAGCCATTGACACCCAAGCCCTCATCGACAGCGGGGCAAGCATCTCTTGCATTGACTGGGGGTTTGTTAGAAAACACAAACTCCCTACCCAATGTTTGAAAACCCCAATACAAGCCAGGAACGCGGACAACTCCATTAACTCCAAAGGGGTAATCCGGTTCTCCACTACTTTGTTCCTTGATGTCGGAGGAATAGCCCAACAAATCACCTTCCACGTTCTCAGTCTGGGAAACAAAAACGTAATCCTAGGACTCCCCTGGCTGAAGGAGGTCAATCCCACGATCAATTGGGTCGAGAGGACCCTCTCCATCAAAGAATCCCTCGACCAATCCCAGGAACGTTTCTGTTCCTTTTCCGTCGACACTAAACGACACGAATCTTGTTTCATCCGCCCCTCTGTCAAACCCCCGCATCACACCAACGTCAATGCTGTCGTCGACCAACACCTCTTTGCATACAACGATTGGGAAACGGAAAATGAATACATTATCCATGCCCGACAAAACCGCACCATCCACCGAATCATCTGCTGCGGATCTCGCTTTATCCCAGCAGGATCCCGATCATCGCCAAACTCACCACCGCCACCGAACTCGCTGCCGCAGCCGAGCAATCCAAACCAAAACCCATACTCCCTTCAGAATACTCCTCCTTCGCCCCCGTATTCTCAAAAGAAGCCACTGACCACGTCCCTCCTTCCCGAGCTTACGACCACGAAATCAATCTTGACAAGGCCTTTACTCCAAAAATTGGAAAGGTGTACCCTCTTTCCCCTGATGAATGAAAAGCCACCGAAGACTTTCTAGATGAAAACCTTGCTTCTGGAAAGATCTGCCCGTCCAACTCGCCACAAGCATCTCCCTTCTTCTTTGTCAAAAAGAAGGATGGAGGACTTCGTCCTTGCCAAGACTACCGCTACATCAACAAGCATACCATCCGCGACGCTTATCCCCTTCCCCTCATCTCTGACCTTGTCGACAAACTACGAGATGCCAAAGTCTTCACTAAGTTCGACGTTCGTTGGGGATATAACAATGTGCGAATCAAAGATGGCCATCAATGGAAGGCGGCCTTTGTCACCCACAAGGGGTTATTCGAACCCACAGTCATGTTCTTTGGGCTCACCAACTCCCCCGCCACCTTTCAAAGGTTCATGAACGACTCTTTCCACGATATGATCGCTGAAGGATGGCTCATCATCTACATGGACGATCTCCTTATCTACTCCCCTGACACTACCCTCCACAAAGAACGAACCAAATGTGTTTTACAATGCATGACCGAGTTGGATCTTCATTTGTAACTTGAGAAATGCAAGTTCGCCACAGACGAAGTCGAATATCTCGGAATGGTCATAAAACCGGGACAATTAGCCATGGACCCCGTCAAGCTTGACGGCATTGCCAGCTGGCCTACCCCGACCAAAGTCAAGGACGTACACTCCTTCCTTGACTTTGCTAATTTTTATCGCTGATTTATCCCTGACTACTCCAACGTCGCCCACCCTCTCATCGACCTCACCAAGAAGAACCTGACGTGGAACTGGTCCCCCTCCTGCCAATCTGCCTTTGAGGCCCTGAAACGCCTCTTCTTGTCCAAACCTGTCCTCCATCTCCCCAACCTTACTGCTCCCTTCGCCGTTGCTACTGATGCCTCGAAATATGCATTTGGTGCCATCCTTCTCCAAACTGATTCCAATGGAGACTGGCATCCCTGCTCCTACCTCTCCCAGTCGTTCTCCCCAGCAGAACGAAACTACGACATCTATGATCGCGAACTCCTCGCTGTCATGCGTGCCCTGAAATCGTGGCAGCATTACCTTCACGGTTCCCCCTTTCCGGTACAGGTTTTCACGGATCACAAGAATCTTACCTATTTCAGGCAACCCCAAGCACTCAACCATCGCCAAGCATGGTGGTTGATTGACCTTGCCAACTTCGATCTCAAAATGATCCATGTCCCTGGTAAGCTACTCGCCGGACCCGATGCCCTCTCCCGCTGACCCGATCTTCTTCCTGCTGACGACGATGATAACGCCGGAGTCACCTTACTCCCGCCTTCCCTCTTCGTTAACCTCATCGATACTGCTCTGCACCAGCATATCGAGTCAGCTTCTGCTGGCGACCCCCTTGTCCTACAAGCACTTCAATCCATGCATGAGGACATCCCGCTCCCTTTTCGCTCTCGCCGCACTGACTGGCAGGTGGAAGCCAGCATTCTGACCTACAAGGGCCGTGTTTACGTCCCCACCGATGACTCCCTTTGCCATACCATCCTTGAATGGTGCCATGATCATGAATCCGCTGGCCACCCTGGCTTCCTCAAAACCCGCCAACTTGTCGCTGCCGAGTTCTGGTGGCCCGGCCTCGCCTCCTTTGTCCACCGTTATGTCGAGGGCTGTGCTACATGCCAGCAGAACAAAACCAATACTCACCCCACCGTCCCACCGCTCTCCCCAATCAAGTCCTCCGCTTCCCGCCCCTTCCAACAGATCTCCTGTGATTTAATCACTGATCTCCCTGTCTCCGCGGGCTTTGATTCTCTCCTGGTTGTGGTCGACCATGGGCTTACTAAGGGGGTAATTCTCTGCCCTACTAAGAAAACCATCACCGCCGAAGGGATCGCCTCCCTTTTCTTCCACAAAGTTTTCCTCCGCTTTGGTCTTTACGACAAAGTCATTTCTGACCATGGTCCTCAGTTCGCCTCTTCCTTCACTCGAGAACTGGGGAAACTCCTCAAATACGACCTTTCCCTCTCCACCGCTTATCACCCGCAGTCTGATGGAGAAACTGAACAAGTAAATCAGGAAGTCGAAACATATCTCCAAATATTCTGTGGAAATAACCCTGGATCATGGGCTGAAAACATTTCCAATGCTGAATTTGCGCACAATCACCGCCCGCATTCCGTAATGAACCAATCCCTGTTCTATCTCATGATGGGATATGAACCCTGCACCCTTCCTTCGGTAATCTCCGATACGGCTATCCCTGCCATAGAAACCCGCTTAAAGACCCTCTCTGCTGCTCACAATGAGGCCTTAGCCGCCCATGAACTAGCCCGACAAGTTATGGCTACCCGAACCCGTCGCTCTTTTACTCCATTCAAACTAGGAGACAAAGTATGGCTCAAAGCCAGAAACTTAAAGTGTCTCATCATCAACTCTAAGTTTGCCCTGAAACGAGAAGGACCCTTCACTATCACGAAAGTCCTATCCCCCATCGTCTACCAACTCTGCCTACCGAAGACCTGGAAGATCCACCCAGTCTTCCATGCTTCTCTCTTATCGCCTTATCGTGAAAACGAGGTCCACGGCCGGGACTTCCCTGCACCTCCCCCTGACCTTGTCAATGGAGAAGAGGAATATGAAATCGAGAAGATCATATGCCACCGCGGAACTCCGTCCTCCTGTTCCTTCCTAATCCGATGGAAAGGATATTCAGCCAAAGAAGATTCTTGGGTTCCTGAGTGGGATCTGAAACATGCCAAGTCTGCCCTTACATCGTATAAAAAGCTTCACCCTTTCGTCTTCCATTCCCCATCCTCCTCTTAACTAAACCACAATCACCGAAACATGTCTCTCAATGCGTCCTCCATTTCTACTCTGTCCTCTCTCTCCCCAAGTGTACCTTCTCCTTCTGAGCCTGCTTCTCCTTCCTCTACCTGATCAAATGCTGGTTGGGGATCTTCAGATATCCCTAATGACCCTGCTCCTCTTTCTCATCACATGGAACCTTCAACAACCCCATCCATAGAACCCTCTCCCATTCTCTCTGTCGATGTTCCCCTTCACGCCCACTGCCTTCATAACGGCACGATGGGAGTAGATGAAAAAGACGCCTTACACTCCCTCCTCTTCTCTCCCCACATCCATCGCACTTTAAAATCCCACCTAGATGACAACTCCCCACTCTGGAGTATCACACGAATTTATCTTCAGAATCAACAACTACGAACCCTCCTCGACCTCGCCTCATCCCCCAGCAGCATTGGCCGTCACTGCAACACCCTTCGTCTTATTCAACAGACCATTCAGGACGATTTATTCTCCCTCTTCTACCAACTCGAAATGCCCGACTTTGCCACTGACGTAGAAAGATATGTCAATGAAATGACTGCAGCAACCAATCTGCAAACATCCCCCTCCACTTCCTCGTCCCCCCTTACGGCTGCCATCGAATTGGCAATCCAACGAGCTGAACTTGGACATGAAGTCCAGACCGCTGGCACCCTACACAGGATTCCTATTGACGCCCCTCTCCCTCACACCCATCTGCGCTACCATGAGACCTGCTTTGAATGCCACCACCTTGGGCATATCCGTGCTAACTGCCAGTGGTACGTTTGCCCTGTATGTAAGGTCAATAGACCAGAACACCCGCAGCATCGCTGCCCGCTTAACCATCATACCTCACGGCCCTCCTCCTCATCCTCATCCTCATCCTCATCTCGTCCTCACCCTATCCCTCCTCCTCGCTCTCGCAGAATGGTCCTGGAAAACTCCAGGCATCCCTGTCATCGTTCCCGTGCCCCAACCCCTCCTCAATCCCCTTCTCCAAGGGAAGATTTCGACTATTACGATGTCGCTATCTCCAACATGACCGGATCCCCGGTAGGATCTTATGCATACTTCTGACTAGCCCCCTTCATTTGTTATCCTTCTCCAGTGTTTCAGGTCTAGCGAGGGGGTAATGTTATGATTCTTCTTTTCTTTTTACTTGACGCTCATCTCAGACTCGCTTCCCCTTATCTCAACTTCTTACTGTTCCTTTGGAACGCCTTCCACCTAAATGCAGCTTCCCTTTTACGTGCTGTGCATGGTTCCATTATCCCATTTCCGCTTTCCTATTATGGATGTCCTCCTTCTCACATGTGTTGCCTCAACACAGCCTTATTCCCATCTATCGCATAGCCAAGCTTCCCTTTTGTATCTGTCTTAGCTTTAGTACTACGAACACTGCTTGGTCCGTGTGCTGCGTACCCACCTATTTAACCAATAATACCTCATGTATTCTCTTTAACTTTAATCTACTTGATTCTACCTTGTTGCTTGGATCTCTCAGAGTCCCCACACTACTCTTGAGTGTGTGCTCCCTGTTGTTAATCCATTTCGTATGTGTTAGAACCTTATTAGCTTACATAAGCAGGCCTTATTTCGGCCTCGAAGTACTGTAGTTTTTCTTTAGTGACTACACTATAGTTTTCTACAGGTTATGAGCCCTGCAGCTT
>JBBPQL010001247.1:0-11507 GCA_038092515.1 Boletus subparvulus | reverse complement strand
TCGTGAATCCAACCAAAAGTGTGTTTCAAATCCTAAGTACAAGGCTTTATAGTCCAGGTATACCCGAGACTGTCAAACTCAAGATAGCTGTCAAGTCCAAAGGAAACGAGTAAAAAGGGTCAGGTACTGGGCCCGAGACCGATGTCTCTAACCGGATGCTTTCGGCACCGGAGAGACCGATCAGAGGCTGATGGTACCGATAGAATGTGAAGCGGTAACGTACTAACAATGTAAACCGAGTAGTCCAGACGCGCTCAGCATGGTCTGGTATAAACCGAGACCAGTCTTAGCAACTAAAAAGGGAGTTCAGAGCACTCAAAGGGAGTTCGGAGCGAATGGATAACAGTAAGGCAGTGGGTGAAAGGTAAAAGGGGTGGAATATAAGCACAGAGACGTACAAGTCTCTACATCACTATGGGAGATCTTGGGGGCAATACAATCTCTACTTGGAAGATTTTCAAATAATGGGTCTGTGGTCACAATCAATGCATAGCGATCACCACGACCAGGTTCATAGGTACACCAAAAAGGGATAATATTGCACTTCTGTGTCGAGTTTTCTAGAAATGAAACATCAATGTCCGCTTTGTAGACGCATGCATCAACCATTAGACCAACCTTCAAGGTGGGCAGATTCTACTTCAGAGTGAAGTGCAAAAAGAGTCGGAAAGAGGAGCTCAGAGCACTTAAATACATTGCTGGGACATTCAGGATCCGACTTGTCGAGCACAACAAGCTCAAATTGAGCTCTGGCTTTTTGCAAGGCCGTAATATCAAGCTGTCTCAAACAGTCAGCAAAAAAAAAAGGACAACAAAACTTGTGTGAGTACATACATCGGTCACTGGGAGGTTGAAGTATGGCCCAGTTCGCCCATATTGACCATTGTGATCAATCCTGGCAGGAATCTTGAAATGGGTGAGTCCACCATCATTGTTCACCCAGTACTTAGCTCCATCTTTCATAACTGCATGCAACTGGCAGGGGTTGTTTGCATCAGCGACAGTGTTGATTAACTCCTGGGAGAGTGCGAGCAGATCCAAAGCAATACAGTTGAGGGATACCCAGAGAGGGGAGCAGAGGGTGGCCTCCAAGGCCAGATCCTCCTCAGAAGGACTGAAAGAGCGGGTCTGCGAGGATGTGCATGGCAAGCCCTGAGAGGGAGATTCTGGCTAAGACAAGGTAACAGAAGAATGAAGAGAATTCAGTGTTGAAGGAGAATTGGCAGGAGTCGGGAAGGGTGTAGCAGGCATTGTAAGAATGTTGATGATGAAATGTGGAACAACATTTGAGGACAGGGAAGAGGGGGCTGAATGGATGAGATGAGGATGGTTCAAGGGTTTATATACACTGGACAGAACTCCTAGGAAGTATGAAGGTCAAGAGAATTTGGCCTTGTACACAATCCAAAAGCTTACCACTGTCTCCAGAAGCTAATCTAAGATCAGGTGACAGGAAGTTACCCATCGTCTTCTAAGGCATAGATGCAAACATGCACCACTCTCTGATTAAAAGTAGTAAGTGAACACAGATTGGAGCTGCTCTGCTTCTGTGTAGGTTCTGCATAGGGTTTACCATCATTGACACAACTGTCATAATTCCAGATCCTGGCTCTCGAGTACATCCAGATCGAAAAATGATATCCACCCAAGTAAACAATCGCCTTGAGAGCATAGCATGCTCCATTGCCATGGATTGTTGGGATGGTGATAAGTTTGTTCAGGGTGACCGGCATCAATGACACGAGCTCAAAAAAGAGAACAGATGGTGCTGTCCTCAAGCAAACTCATTCTGTGATGATCCCTTTACACGATGAAGACAGATGCTCTTCTGATGCTGAAGACATGTTGCGCATTCCATATCTGTGCACCCATTGATCCAACCAATCCTGCAATGTAATGTTTTGGGGTTGAGGATTCACAGTGTCATTCCAATTTAGAGATGTACATTCACAAGGAAATTCGCCATCTGGGTCATCCTGAGAAGCTTCATCAGGGGAGTGAGGATGGAATGATAATCCTAGATAATCATCAAAAGGGGTCAGATAATTGGGTATAAAACATTATCTGACCTTATCTGACCCCTTTTGATGATTATCTGGGATTATCATTCCATCCTTGCTCCCCTGATGTTCTTGTGTGTTGACCACGCATTGTTCATTTGTGCATGATGTATGCATCAATATTGCCTAAGTAGATGGCAGAAAAACTCTGTCAAGTATTTCCATGACACTCGTTCCGATCTGTCCAGTGCGAGGAAAGGTCCATGGATCCTGTGAGCTGAGTGTATCGCGGAACTCATCCCAACATGTGTCGTATACATCTGGAGAGTACAGATTGGCATCATTCGTCAGTATGTGATCATACAATCCAAAAAGAACCATGGCAACTTCACTGGCAGATGTCCAATGGTTCTTCCGCATTTTAGTGCCATCCCGGTACATATACAATAAAGCCATGAATATGCTGTCATATGCACATGACCAATTAGCAGAAGACCATCTACAGCCAACTGTTGGTGGCAATGAGGTTTCGATAGAATTGACTAACCTCAGCTTGGGAGGATCACGAGGTGTCAACAGTGTAGGGCCATGTTTCCTTGTATGCTTCTGGCGAGGAATTTCGATTTCACAATTGGTACTATCCTGTGGGATCTCCTCGGCTGATTGAGTGGGTTCTGTCACATCCTTGAGTTTTCTCTTGTTGTCACTTTTCAATGGTGCTGAGCCTGTTTCATCATCAAGCTTCATTTTCAACTTTCGGATTCCACCCTGTTCGGCCTCTGGATCTGGGACTGGTATTTCATTTCTGGGACGTAAACCATACCGTTTGTATGTATTGTGTTCTAAAGCCTCGAAGCGTCGAACCTCGGCAAGCAAGTCCAATGGTAGTGGCTTATTGAGTCGATCGAGAGTAACTGACTGTGTTAGGAACAAACCATCTTGTGTCTGAGCTCTTGAAGCAGTGACATAAGCAGTGAAACTGCCATCAGATAGATCCACTAATACCTTTGTCAGTGTTTTTCCTTGTGTAGAATGGCCTGTAACGGCAAAGGCAGGCTGTATAGGGAGCTGGAGTCGAGTTATTTGCATTTTCTCCTCAGAGCCGTCAGGTTGCTTCAAAAGGTTTGTAAAAGACCATTTTATGGGGGTGATCACGAAGTACTTTTGGGGGAGGCCTAACAACTTGACTTTACTGTGTGGAAACTCAACATAAGCACTATCAGTGTATGTTAGACCAATGGGATATTTACTCGTGAAGATTTTGCACACAATGCCTTGTGACCCATTCGTAATCCCAAGATCAGTTGACAGATTTCAAAGATGCAGAATGACAGGCATGCCCATGTAAAGGGTGACAGACGCAGGAAGGAATTGTTGCACAGAAGCAACATTGAGATTGAGCAAGTGGCGCCACTCCTCTAACATCAGAGACCAATGGGAACACTTATCTAATGAGAAACACTCCACTAAGTCACCAGGATTAGTCAACACTGCCTTCTCATGATTCAGGGTTTCACGCAAGCAGCTGGTTGTCACGATGGCTGTGGCATCAAGGTTATCAGTCGAAGCCATGTCTATTCCACTATCCCTCAAGTGAGACCTGACTACCCGAGTGTTGAACAGATCCATGTCTTCCAAGGTACATTCACAAGTGTGTAGACGACAAACTGCAGCACCATATTCAGGATCGCACTTCATTCATTGCTGCTGAGTGAGGTTAACGACTATATTTGCATTCTTCCATGCTAAACGTCCAAGATGCTTCCTGATTTCTTTGTCAGTGATTCCAGCATATGGCAATATGGGGGTGTAGAGTGGTGTGCCTCCAACAGGTGGATATTGGAAGAAATCGCCAGAAAAAATTACAGCCATGCCTCTGAACCATACATTTGGTTTCTCTTTTGCAAACCATAAAGCATGATCAATGTCCGCAAGCAGTTCAAGGCCGAGCAGTGATGTCTCATCTAGCAAGATGTACTCCACGTTTTTCCACTCATCACAGAGTCTTGTATGTTCCTTGATGAAGATCAAGACTGTGTAGTCCTCAGAACTCTCCCTGGATAATCTGTTTCCCTTTCCCTTCCTGTTTGACTTTATCTTGATCCCTAACACTTTGTGAACAGTCATACCATCTATCAACATTGCCACAGACCCAGTTGGAGCCAAAAAATGGATCAGGTGACCACATCTGTAGTGCTCCATCACGCACTGAATGGCTTTCACAACGTGTGTTTTACCAGTTCCTCCTGGGCCAGTCATCAACATGGATAACTGTTCACCATCTTTCGGTTGCTTCCTTACGTGCATTCGAATAAAATGATCTGTGATGATTCGAAAAGCGAAAGACTGCTTTTCATTCAGCTCGCTGTCCTTTTCAATCTTCTCTATTAGCTCATCTGGCTCCAGGAGCGGGACAGTGTCGGAAGTACCATCAACAGGTTGAATTACATGTGGAGCTTCAGTTGGTGCCATGGGACATTCGGGAGAAGACTGACTATCTGACACAGGAAAGTCCACGGCACTACTGATCTCAGTGTCTCTTACTGACTGCTGGATTTCGTTTTGATCATCAGGATTCAAAGCATTTTGCCATGCTGTTGCTATGGTGCGTTCTTGAGTCAGAAGTTCAGATCTCCACAGTTTCCACCATTCTTGTGAAAATTCAGGTAGGTCCAATTCACCCACTTGCATGCGGCTGTCTGATTCCCTGGGTAGCAATGACATGAATGCAATGTTCTCAACCCGTGATGATAGCCATTTTGCCTCCTTCAATAGAAGAACTGTTTGATGGAGGTAGAAATCCTCTTGACTATGTGAATGTTGATTTAGAGTGCAATGTAACTCATCCAGTTCATCATCCACAGGAATTAGCAGACCTTTATGCTTATCATCCTGTTTGTTTGCAGCAGTACATTGAGTCTGTTTGCGTAAACAATCAGCATCTCATTCATCCTCACACTCATGAATTGCCTCCCAGTTTTGCATGATAGCACAGCTAGCATCCGAGAATGTGTACAACTTAAACATGGCCTCAAGATCATCGCCTTTTGAGATGAGCAGTTCATCGCAGCTGAATGGTTTGAAGTGCGTTAATGTAAACAATGCCCAAGCCCAGGGATGAGTTGATCGAGGTATGGACATCCCAACCACACAAGGCACCAACTCACATGACATCTCACCACGCAACTCATTTGTGTGCTCTAGAAGCTCATGTGTGGTGTGCAAAGGATGGCCCGGTTTCAATTCAAGCCGGTGGAGGACACCCAGTCTTGTCTCATGTGAATTCTTAGTTTGTTTACTTCTTGACTTTGTCTGCAGTTCAATGCACCAACAAAATTCATAAAAGGTCATATAAGATAAGCTGTCAGCTCGGTACAAGTAGTGGTGGACTTGATTGGCTTCGACCAATTCACCTTCTTTATTTGTTGAAATACATAGCTGTAAGTGTTTGACATCATCGCTGCCACCTGATTCCAATACAGAATATGAGGTGGTACCCTCATTTTGGTTCAAGTGTTTCTCTTTGACGTGTGTGATTGCGATGGATGACATTAAAGGTACGGTCTTATGTGATGATATACTGTCATCATGTCCACATAGGTAATGAGTGGCTTGCTGTGCATGGATCTGTTGCTGTCGACTGAACTGCGTGAGACATTTGTGGAGAAGAGTTCTAGCACTATCGGCGACCAATTTGTTTGATGTGTCAGTCAGCATTCGAGCAACTGCTCTTGATAGGAGAGACAGCATCTTGTAGGTCTTCATACCCATCTTCGTTATGTAATCAGATATATAAAACATTGCTGCCTTAGCACCTTTGCCAGATAGAATACACTTAAGATCATGATTGTGGCGACAGAACACAAGAATATAGGGATTGAAGTAATTTACGTTACCATCTCTACACATGAGAACAACAGAATTTGTTTCCAGATCAAAGTGCAATGCTTCAACGATCTCATGTGGAAAGAGGAATCAACATTGTCCTTCATTTCCATACTTATGATATACTGGGTGACATTCATGTCATTGAAGCACCTCACCACATAGCTTGATTTGTGTAACAAATACAGATTCCCATTCTTTCAATATATCAAGCATTGATTCATGTACAGATGGTGGACAGGATGGGCGCTCAATGCGAGGCTCGAATTTTGAATCAATTGGTACTTCAATGTCAGGAAGATAATGGTGGATAATGTCATCAAAGAAAGCAAAGAATTTTTTCTGAAAGTCCTTGTCATGAAGGTGCTGATGTATCACGGACAGATTTGCGCCACCTTGGAGCCATAGAAGAAAATGGCGGTGAAGTGAACCATGTTCAGTGTACTCACAAGTTTCATAGAATGCACAAAGGTGCCTGAACAACCTGCCTGTGGGAGAAGGCTGATGTTTTTTATAGTCCCAGCCAAGTAAGTATTCAAAACAGCAACAAACTGAGAAATCAAAGAATTTGGCAGCAGCAACAGGATCACAGGCAAGATGGATGGCTCGCTCACGAGCAGACACAAGTCATGGAAACCGGACAGAGAGATCAACATTTTGATCACCATACATGACCTGGAAGATTGGACTGTGAGCTACACTTGGATTGAATGTGAAGAACACATGTGGTAAGCCAAAGTAGCCGTAGTAACTACATATGTATCTCATTGCGGATGTAAATTTTCGCTGCCTCTGAGCCCAGTATCTGTGCAGAAATGGTATTGACATGCTTCAAGAACTCAGAGCATTTCATTCTTCTTCCGTCATGTCAAAGATCTTGTGTTCAAGTTCAAGGCGAGTTGCAACACGTTAAAGGAGAACAGGCGACAACTTTGTAAGTTTATCAGCAACACATGCAAAAGATGCCTTTTTGCACGTAAATGCTGTGTGGAGGTGAGCTAAGCGGTGCTGCATGATGTTGAGGACTACAAGATATAAGAGTGATGATAATGAAAACAGCGGTCAGATATATTGAGCATGTACCGAGCTTGCTGTTGAAAGGACAATGGGGTGGGCCGGGTTTCATCTTCAAATCCTCCAATTCCAAATGGGAAGAGAGTAGGGTACATACCAGGAATGAGATCTGGGTTATTGTACTCATTTATCGGACGAGACCCTCTATGCACAATGAGATCAGGTTGTGCAGTCCTTGGGACCAAATTATGAAGTGCTGCAGCAGTGAAAGTCCAACCACTTAGCTTTACACTCTCAGGATCAGAAACACCCATTTTTTCAGGCAATGTTACTGGTTGTGCATCATCCATCTGTTCAGATCGATCATACAAGAGCACGGCAGGATGAGCATCAAACCCAGATGTTTCATCTTCAAACAGAGACTTGGGATCAGACTCACTATCCTCCACAACACAGTCAGCCAGACCTGGAAACATTCCATTTTCCGGATAGAGTTCGACCACCTCAGAATCAATCAGAGTATCAGCATACAAATGATTGTGGTTCTTCAACCACAACAGAAAAGCCCAGACTTTGGCCTTACATACTCGAAAGGTAGAACCCAATGACTTTGGATCGAATTTCTGTGGACCAATGAATACAACACTCAAAAAATCAGTAACATCTGTGGGAGTACGAGGTAAAACTGATGCAGTAGATATAACATTCATGTCATGGGCACAAGTATTTCCATGGAAAATCTTTGGCTGAGACAGATCTGAGGATTGGAAGAGGCGAGTGACGTGTGTGGTAGTACAGTAAATGGCACAAATTTTTTCCTCAATCCATGTCAAGTCGTGAAATTAAATGGACAACTTGCCGCAATAAAGGCCGTTTGCAAGCACAAAGCAAGATACTTTTTTTTTGGAGAGGGCATGGTGACAGTCAGAACAGATTTTGATGATGGCTGATTCCGTGTCATCACGCATGATGCCACATCGATCAAGCATGAGACCATCCAGTGCTGCATTGACAAAAGAGAACCATGTAGACAGGGACTGGATGACACACTTTTGGATAATGAACTCATTCCGCAATAAGAGACAGTCAAGCTCTAGAGACATTGAGTTAGAACAAAGATCAAGGTTAGTTGCATCAGGTCGATATTGAGCACAAATGGCACACATAGGTGGTTCCACCCACTTCATACCTTCATAATAGTGGTGGAGACAAGAAAAAATAGTTTCTTTGGGAACAACAGATGGCCACTCACAATCATAGGTGATCAACTCTTTTTTTTTTCATCCACTTTTACCAATTTCTTTTCTCGCCTTTCATTAGCTTTCCTGACAGCTTCAGCCAAAGGCAGACTCACATGAGTCAATTTGTTGATAATGTCGTCATCATATTCATGATGGAGAATTTGAAGGAGTATATCTTCAGAGGACAAGGAAGAATTGTAATCAAAAGGAAAGTAAGCAACCACAATGTCACAGATAAATTTATACCCCATACAATCAAGAAATCAAGCACAAGCAAGAATGTGATTAATGAGGCCAGAACAGGTTTTCTGCCGTGAACAGCTGTTGAAGGCAGGCTGACCAGGTGCAAGGTTGCGAATGCATTGAGAGATAGCATCTAACAGAACATCATGGAGAGTATTGATTAGCTCATCAAGCAGAGCACAGGTCCAGGCAAGATGGCACTCAGTGGTCTCGTCAGATGCATAGATGGGCGGGGGTGGTCTTCGCAATGCAGCAGCAGCAACAGAACCATAACGATGCTCGAAAAAGGTGGAAATCAAGCTGAGAAGGCTTCGTTCAGCATTGTTGGGTAGCAAGACATCATTGAGTTTTAACATGAGTGCGTCAATGGTCAATTTGCCCAAAGTGGCACGGTGCTTTGCAAAGTTGGTCAGAAGAATTTGTACACAAACCTTCTTCAACAAACCTTTGTGGATAGTTACTTCAGGTAGAGAGGAAGCAGATGTGAATATCACTTCAGCTGAGAGACTGGCTAGATTCAGTTCATTGACATCATCTGAGTAGAAATATGTACCATCTTGGGTACTCCAACTGGTGGTCCAGTATATGTGTCGCAGCAGATGGAGGATGTTGGAGCTGAATAATTTCAGTCAAGATGTGGCAGTGCAT
The DNA here is from genome assembly GCA_038092515.1 of Boletus subparvulus. Taxonomy (NCBI): domain Eukaryota; kingdom Fungi; phylum Basidiomycota; class Agaricomycetes; order Boletales; family Boletaceae; genus Boletus; species Boletus subparvulus. The sequence continues at coordinate 2,476 of JBBPQL010001247.1, read as the reverse complement.
GTATTGGGCATGGGCAAAGTAATGCATCGACTTGACAATGGAAACTCAAGTGGCATAGAAAAAAATCCATATATTCAGACCATCATATGTGACCGAACCAGTGAACTCGGTCTTGCATTCAAGGCAATGCACATGATGGGTCTTGAGAACATTCTTCAACCATATACAGAAATTCAGAGCGGATTCAAAACATTCATGATATTCATGTGGAAAATATATGGGATCATAATATACTTGGGAAATGCCGCCTGCGTCGGCAGATACCTTGCTTATGCAAGCTGTAGGCAAGGAGACTCGAACCCGTTTGAATTACAATCAGAGGACAGGACAGTAGCTATACGACGTGTGGCGATGTGATTAAGAAGTGCAGGATTCAGTACTTTTGAGGAGAACAACATGGAATGTTATCAACGAAACAGTGAAGAAATGGGACCCAGAAAAGGAAGAAGTACTTGTGGAACATTATTAACGGAACCAGTGAACAAACGGGCCGAGATTTCGTTCGGGGCGGCTTACTTCGCAGCACGCTTTCACTTGGCGGCATGCTTCCCTTTCATGGACAGCAGCGGGTTGGTCAAGGACATCGGCTGTAGTTTCTTGGGAGCACAGGGCAGTGTGTAGGACTTGGATGGAGTGAATGTCCACTGTGAAGTTGTTGAAGTCTTTCAAGGAGGTGTGGGAGAGTAGGAAGTGGATGTGTGTGGTGGCGCCCTGGAGACAGGCATGATACACCTGAGGGCGAAGTGCGTCATGGGAGCTCATGCTGGAGGAGGGTGGCGTGGACAGGAAGCAGTCCATTTCATTACAGGTTGAGCGAGGCTCTCAATTTAACTGTGTCCCACATGGTCAAGACTGATGGTTGGGGAAATTTTTCCACAGTTGTGGAGTGACCTTCGAAGTTTTCTGACAGTATTCAACCATGAACCACACAGTGGTTCCGGTGGTTCCGAGTTTCCCGCACCCTTCCGAACTCGGAAGGACCAGAGGTATTTCAGCAATGACCGGAACCGCTTCCGGAAAGTTCTCACGCCCTTCCGAACTCGGAACCGTCGGAAGCACTTTAACCGTTTGACCATTTCATATGTTCGCTTAAACCTTTCACTTCCTTTTGTTACAGCACCTATTACCATACATTATATGCTTCATTCAGGTCCATCAGGTGGCTTAATACGAGTATATCTCTGCCCATGGTATATATACATTTATCCTACTTACAAGCACCTCAGTTGTCTTCGTCCATCTAAGACAGCGGCTGAGGTGAGTTTTACTTTTCACTTAGTTTTTACTTCTATCTAATGTACTGTAGCTTGGGGCAACTCCTGCCCTCTTCTTAGATTCTGTCACAGAAGGAAGGAAGCTAAGCCACTTCGCTTCTCACGCGTAGACTAAAACCTACGCCGGCTTCATGCCTCGCCTAACGTAGGTCGCCATGTTGGGAAAACCGCATAACAGAGCCTAACTATGAATGCTTACAGTAAATAGTACCGTACTTACTTAGGCTTACCAACCAGGCACAGGGCCCTAGGTAGGTGTACGTGACACCGCGAGAAAAGGACTTGCATCCCATTTTCAGCACTGCCAACCTAACCCAAAAAGTTGACGTGCGGCGCTGCCTCATGTCCACCTGCAGAGCAGGCCGCCCAGCCATTTCTTCTCCAAATACATCCCACCACACCTCCAAGCTTTCTTTTCTTCCACGACCACCTTTGCCACTGAAAACAGCATCGTCGGGTAATGGACAGTTTTTCGTACACAGATATCGTCCGTGCTGCGTTTGCCTCATGTCTCCCATGTTTCACCGCACCGCGCTCCGAGTCTGCTTCGAACCCGCCCTCAAACGCACAGAACGCAAGCCTTTCCGAACCACGTTCTACGTCTACCAGTACTAGACCCTCCAACGACCTCGAGCATCTCCTTCGTGACTCGGACTCGGATGCCCTTTCGCTCCACTCCAACTTGGGCGCTGCCGCGCATCGCAGAGCGAGGCACCGTCGAAGGCCCAAGTTCTCTCTCACGCTGTTTGGATACACACTTTTCGGTCGTCCACCAATCTATCTCTCTGACGAGGAGGAGGAGGATGCACATGATACAGGTGGTAGGAGGGCGAGGGCGCTGGTCACCAACTCCTCATCCACGCTCGATTCCGACGCAGCCCTGCTCGACGCGAGCACCATCGAGCGACTAACGTCGCCGGACCACTTCGCAGCGCTGGCTGCACAGCGCGAGGACGAGCAGCGGCGGCTCGAAGCAGAGGAAGAGGCCCGTCGAAAGGCAGAGCGGAGGGCTCGTAGACAAGAACGGAAAACACGCGCAAGAGCCTCGGCTCTCATGTCGCTCACCGGTGCATCGCCTCATGCAGACATGGACTCATTCGAAGAATTCCAAGGGAGTGGGATGATTCCTACGTCCCTCCCTTTCCATCAGGCGGCCGAAGTCGCCCTAAATCGTCCGGGCGCGGGCGGGCTCGGCCTGGATG